>PVJO010016798.1:0-40811 GCA_004026905.1 Hystrix cristata
GATAGCCTCTTTAATAAATGGTTCTGGAAAAACTGGCTTTCCACATGCCAAAGATTAAACTGATATATTTTTATTTAAGCCTATTATCTTGAGTTAAATCTAAATGTGTTATCTTACTGTTTAATATTGTGGTATTTGTTTTTCCTCTCTTGTACTCTTTGAATTATTTAAAGGTGTTTATCATTCTGTTTGCAACTCTATTAGCATGTTAATTTTTGGTTGTTATGTGAAGGCTTGCAAAATGCACCTTTGAGTTACTAAAATTTACCTGAAGTAGGTCCTTTTACCACTTCCTGACCAATGTAAGGACCTTTGAATTTATGTGATATAGTGTGCATCCTCATAGTTTTGGTTATTGCTGTCATTTGTTTTAATCCTACAGAAAATTTAATCCCCCCAAAGACATTGCTAGTCTCACTTTATATATATATGTCAATATATATTTGCATTCTCCTTACTTCTTTTGTAAATGACCCTGCTTCCACCCAGGATCATTTTCCTCCTCCCTTTAATGTTTTCACTGCAGATCTAATGATAATACATCTTCTTTATATTTATCTGAAGTACAGAATTCTAGATTGGTGATAATCTATTTTTTTTACCAAAAGAAACTCTGATAAGTCATATTTTGATAGGAACTGTACTTAAATCATGGATTAGTTTGGAGTGAATGCACATTTTTACTAGGTTGAGCCTTCCGATTCATACCATGGTATATCTCTCCATTTGTTTAGATATTTTATTTCTTTCATCAGCATTTTATACTTTTTAGCATACATGCACAAGTACTGAATATGTTATTAGATCTGTATCTAAGCGTTTAATTTTTTATTATAGAGCTATATTTTTATCTAGATTTCCATGTATTCATTGCTAGTGTGTACAATACAGTTGATTTGTATATACTGATCTCATATCCTAGGATCTTGACAAAATAATTTATTACTTGTCACTTTTTGTGTTTTCCTTCTCATTTTCTGCATAAACTCTCATGTCATCTGCAAATAAGGATAGTGTTACTCCTTCCCTTCTATTCTGTAAGTACTTATTATATAAGTACAGATTTATTTCTTTTTTAACTCATTTCATTGCCTAGGACTCCTATTACTAAGTTGTACAGTGGTGGGAAGAGTGGACGTCCTTGCCCTTGCCCTTTCCTGTGCTTGGAGTCAGTCTTGACCACTACGTATATTATCTCTGTGGATTTGGTAGATGTTTTTCATCAAGTTGAGGAAGTACCCTTCTATTCCTAGTTTTATGGATAAAAATTGAATTTTGTCAATCCTTTTTTCCATTCATGTTATGATGATGTGATTTTTTTTCTTCTTAAAATAGTGAATTTTGTTCATTGATTTCATGTCAAATGTGGAGCCAGCCTTACATCCTCGGAACAAACCCCACTTGGTTGTGGTATATAATCTCTCTATATACTGCTGAGCGCAATTTGTCTGTGTTTGGCAACATATCCACTAGAGGTATTAGGCTGCACTTTTTTGTGCTTTCTTCGTCTGCTTTTGGTGTCAGGATAATATGAGCTGTTTTCTGGAGGAGACTATATATGACTGGTTTTGTGTGTAACTCTTTATATATCCTTTTTAGCGGCTGTTGTAGATCAGATATTATATATATATACAATATCAAAGACTACCAGTATTACAATTTAACCATCTTTAGTGCAGCATGGAAACCTTACCTGCCTTTTTTGTTCCTTTAGCCTCCACCCTTCATAATGTGATTATCTAAATATTTGCCATACACATAATGAAACATACAGGTAAACAATGTAATTTTTGCTTCTGCTATCAAATATAATTTAGAAAACTCAAGATGAGATGGAAGGCCTGTTGTACTTGCCCACATTTTCACTCTTTATTTTACTTGAGAAAAGGTGAGTACAGCACTCAGGCTTCTCACTGAGGTCTCTAGAAAATCTTCCTCAAATATTTGTGATTACTTAGCAAACAGACTCCCTGTCATCCTGGCTTTTCTGGGCTTCTGTACTAAAGTGAACTTCTGTTCCAGGTCGCCTGAACTGGTGGTCCACCGTGTGCACGAGCTGTAAACGGCTTCTTCCTCTGGCCACGACAGGGGATGGGAACTGCCTGCTACATGCGGCCTCACTGGGTAAGCTCCACAGTGCGGAGAGAGGGTGGCAGGGCTCTGGGCCTGACCAACGCACAGTTCAAGCGAGGACTTAGGTTAAGTAGAGCCACCGTGTCAGTGTCACTTGGAAGAGTCTCACTGGGGTGGAGCCAACATTCTTGGTCCTTTTGGTCAAGCATCTGGCTGGATTGATAGCAAGGCGGGGCACATGTGAGAAAAGACCTGTCATGACATAAGGAGGCCATCAACAGGAGCTGTGGGGATGGGAATTAGAGATTGTGTCCTGAAGTAATCAAAGAGGACTTTCTGGAGGAGGCAGAATCTCTAATGAGACTTGAAAAACCTGAAAGAATAAGAAAGAGACTATACCCAGCAGGGAGACCCCACAGACAAGGCATAACTGCAGGAATCAGCTGGTGTTCAGGGGCAGAGTGAAGCTAGGTGAGGCTCCAGGAGGAAGTCTGAGGAGCAGTCTGTGAGATTGGGTAACTGTGGGGCTACCGTACTGACAGCAATCTATAGTGAACTTGAACTGATAAGAAGACAGGCATAGAGCCACTTGGATAAACGGCAGGGGAATCAACACAGTCAGAGTACACAACAGACACTTCAGCACCCTTCCCCAGTGGAGATGGCACGAAGGCTCCCCTGCGGGTGCACAGGTGTGGATGGCAGTACTTAGCAACACTGGGATAACTAGGGGTCCCAGTGGACTTTGGAAGCTCAGTCTTCCCCTCCAGGCCGAGGCTTACATGCAGAAGGCCAAATCCATTTTGACAGGCCAGTTTGGACTTGTACCTGGGCCCTGACATTAGGCCAGTTCTCCTCTTCAGTCCAGAAGTGCAGAGTCTCCATCCAGTGCACAGGACCCTCAGATGAGAATGTGGTTCTTCTTGATGAAACACACCTCCCAGGTGACTGTGGTACCCAGAGAAAGGGCCAGGCCCCAGACCTCTCTAGACCTGCAGCGAGGCTGTTCTGCGGGAGGCTGGCTGAGATGATCCTGCAGAGGGCTTCGAGGGGAACGCACTGGGGTCTGGGAAGGGCCCAGAGAGGCCCAGGAGAGAAGGGAGATAGAGAGCAAAGGGGGGTTTCCTAGACTTGGCGGCAGTAATGGGAAAGTCAACAGCATCTGCTTGACCCCTTCCTTTCCATGACAAAACTAGTACATCCTGTTCTGAGGCATTAAAAGTATTCTACATCCATCATGGGAAGAAAATAAAAACCCATAATCCCACCGCCTGACCCTGGCCACTATTAACATTTTGGTATATTGTCTTCCAGTCTTTTGTCTATGCTTCTGTAATCTGACTGTGTTTGCAGTTTGGAATCCAACATTTTCCACTTAAAATTTTTAAATGTTCTTTAATTCTCATTGACATATAATAATTGTGTATATGTGTGGAGTATAATCACCTGAGAATTTTCCATGCTGTTCATCGCCAAAAACACAATTTTAATAGTTGGGTCATATCTCTTTACAATACTTAATATTAACTATTTTACTATTATTGAATATACTTTACCTTGTTTTATATAAAATCTGGGGGAAAGAATATAATAGAAGAAGTCTCACCTCTATGTCAAACAGTAGTCTGTTGCACAGTCTCAGACATAAAAACAGCTTTATCCTTGAGAAGCTGCAGTGTGCAGAGTCGCGGTCCCCATCAGCACGATGGGTGGGCAAGGCCACGTGCCACCATGGAGTCCCTGGGTGGTATTTTCCCATGAGCACTCTGGGCCTCCCAGCCTTTCTAGGAAGAGGAGGCCTCCTTGGGCCTTGCCGTGTCTACTGGAGAGGCTGAGCCATGACTGACCAGGGCTGAGCGCCTTCTCTGAGAAGCCCCCACGTGGAAATGAGCCTGGACATCATTGACAGTTGGTCCTTTTATCCTAGTACAGATTGAGCGTTCCTAACCTGAAAATCCAAAATCCAAAATGCCCCAATATTCAAAACTTTTTGAACATCAATGTGATTCCACAACTGGAAAATTCTACACAATGAAGCTTGTTTCAGACACAAAGTAACTCAGAATATTGTATAAATTATCTTCAGGCCATGTGTGTAACCTATATAAAATGATTCTCATATTTAGACTTGGGTGCCATCACCAAGATATCTCATTATTTATATAGAAATATTCCAAACTCCAAGCAAACCCAAAATCTGGCACACTTTTGGTCTCAATCATTTCAGGTGAGGGGCACTCAGTTTGTACTTTGTTTTCATATTGTGCTTACATCACTCAGTTCCACAGGATAAGGATTGCTTCTAGCAGCCATGTGTCAGTCACCAGCAATCCTGATGAACACCTGCTTACCAGGCCTGACAATGAGCTAGAATTACCGGGTGCATGAGAAATGATAGTGATCCGGGAGTCAGGGCCAGATGGCAAAATGCATGGGACAAGGAAACCACATGTGTGACAGCAACCTGCACTAGCACCCATGGGAGCGGAGGCTTCCTGGAGAGGCCTGGCAGGCAACTGAAACAGGCCTAAAGATGCGTAAGGACCATGATGGCCATTTCCCTCCAGCTGTCCTACAGAGCTAGACAGAGGCCTGGCCTGCTAGAAAGCCTTCAGCAATCTCTGGTTACTTCATATCATGGATAACAGCCAGCCTGGCCTTTACAAACAGCTGTCAGCTAGGGACACACTCCTCAGAGGCCCCAATTCACTTAAAAGTCTGTCTGTTTCCTCTGCCTTGTCCCCTCCATCCTGGATCTATCTACCTTTCTCTCCTGCCTTTCCGAAGTGCACCACATGAGCCACCCCTTGACAGAGCTTTTCCTTCTGCCTGAAATGTCAACTCAGCTCCCCTCCTCACCCATTCCAGCCCTTGCCCTGATGTCTCCGCATCCATTCACATCACAGAGATGCACCCACCACTCTGCTTCTCTCCTTGGACCTTGCCCCTGTACATTCCATGCTAAATCTTCATTTTCCACTTTCCTAGTATGTGTGCTATATCAGATTTAGGAACTGCATGTGTCCTGCTCCCTACTTTGCACAATTCCCAGCACTCTGAGTAAGTGGATGGATGGATGAGTGGATGGATGGATGAGTGGATGGATGGATGAGTGGATGGATGGATGAGTGGATGGGTGGATGGGTGGATTCCGCCATTCTTTCCCCTAGGACCAGGGCTATACCTTTTTTCAGTCTTCTCCACTCACTTGGGTTTCTTCACTACATCTGAGCTGTCCCAGCATGTATTCAGAGATGATTGGTGTAGCTTCATGGTCCCTCAACACCCAGCACAGGGGGACACCTTCTCCCCGGGAGACAGGCGCCCCCTGCTGGCCCAGATGTATGCAGATGTGTTCATTGAAGCTTCTTGGAATTTGAGGTGCCCTAGGACTGTGGGTATCAGGTCTGACAGACCCTGGGAGAACTAGGATGTTACTGGCTATCGTGGCATGGGGCCCTAGGTGATAACATATCACCAGCTTGCCCCCAAAAGCAGTCTCCCACCCAAACACAAGTCCTGGACAGTGAATAGTAGGAAACCAGTGAGGTTGAGGGCTGGTGGTCACAGGTCCCAGAGAGGCAGCATTTAATTTTACCTTTTATTATTTGGTTAAGAAGGGTATGTGCTGCTTCGTTATCCTACCTAAGAGGAAGGGAAGTGCTGGGGGGAGAACAAAAAGGAAGACGGAGAAACCTACAAGCCTGTGATGAGAACTAAACAGCTGAGTGCCACAGTGGTACCTTTGTGTGAACAGATACAGCAGGCCAGCCTGGTAGGTCGCAGCTTGTCCCTTTCTCATGCCCTTTACCTCTCTCCTCTGCCACACCCCCACCCCACCCCACCACCTGTCCGCCCCGCTGCAGGAATGTGGGGTTTTCACGACCGAGACCTGGTTTTGCGGAAAGCTCTCTACACCATGATGAGGACAGGCGCTGAGCGGGAAGCCCTGAAGCGGAGGTGGAGGTGGCAGCAGACGCAGCAGAACAAGGAGGTAGGCACCTGCTGGCCTGCCTGGAGCCGGGAATCCATGCCAGGTGCAGCCTCAGGTCCTGCTGGAGTGCAGAGCATGGCCCCAGGTCTAAGGGCATCCCGTGAGGTCAGGCAGAGACAGCCTCAGGGGCCAGTGAGGCCTCCCTGACCTACACCAATCGTGGAGGAGCCCTGGTGGATGGTGACCACACACGCATTCACACCTCCTGCACCGGCGTAACTCGGAAAGCCACATCAGGTGCATCCCTCGGCTGCAGCTCCTGTGTGTGAGCTCAATACAGACAATCCCAGTTGTCCCCAACCACAGTGAACACTAGCACTTTGCTCTCCTGGGAAAATCTCCCTGCTTTCTGATTCAAGTTAGTCCTCAGCCCTTTGAAATGTGTCCTCGTCAGCCCCCAGCTAGGTGTATGCATAAAGCTGCTTCTGAAACTTTCTGGGCGGTGGACCCCAACAGCTCTGAAATGAGAGACTGGGGCTTCTGAAAATACTTTGTCCAAGCAAAGCAGGGACCTTGGAGGGACACTAGTGGATGTGGCCAGCCCGGGTGCTTGTAGGGCTTGGACCAACCTGCGCAGTCCAGAGCAGCTGGCTGGGAGGGGCAGGAGGAGGCGGGGCAGGTTGGCGTGGCTGGTCCACCTCCTGACCTGGCTTCCCTTTGTGCCAGTCAGGGCTGGTGTACACAGAGGAAGAGTGGGAGCGAGAGTGGACGGAGCTGCTGAAGCTGGCCTCCAGCGAGCCTCGCACACACTTCAGCAAGAATGGTGGCACTGGCGGTGGGTGAGTGCTGCCCCTGAGGGACCCCGAAGTTCACCTCAAACTCCTCGACAACCCGGGTCTCAGACGAGCATGGGGGAGAAGGTAAAGGTGCAACGTGGCACAGACGAGATTGCAGCTTTCAATTATAAAAGGTTAAACAAGGGTGCTTAGGAGGTTGTGGGGACAGCTAGACCCCGCCAGCCCAGAGAGAAGTGTGCCGGCCTCCTCATGCATTTCACAGGCAGAGACACAGCTCATATGATCACCATCCTTCTTGGGTCGGGCCTCCTCACGCAGAGCAGGCAGCAGCAGGCCGCAGCTCAGGGCACAGCCAGCGGCAGAGGTGGCCCCGGACAGTGAGTGGTCATTCTCACGTGTGACCGTTGCATGACCAGGCTCTGAGGGCTGTGGTCATGCGATGCTCATGCACTGGTTTGGGTGTTCTGCGTAACTGAACATCGATTCAGTCTGTGGCTTCAAGTAGACATGCTAAAAGCAAAAACTCATTAAACTAGTCCAGCTTTTCCCAGATAGATTCCATATTCCTGGCAAAAAGGCTCCCCACTTTCAGCGTACATTTAGGAAGTTTGTTCCTGCAGACCTAGCTCAAATGTTCCGGTGTGGAAATAAAGAGCTTACCAAACGCCTTTCAAAGAGTGTATGCTTCAGTTTCTATTGTTTTGGACCTGAAAGCAAAGGTGTTGCCCCAGAGAAGGTGTCAGCCAAATACAAGAAAGTGTGACTATCGATACCACAGAGATCAGGGGAGCAGAGACTCTCCGCAGCTCCTGGCCAGCCTCAGGGTCACAGACCCCAAAGCAGCCACCTGGGGCTTCACTAACCCCCAGTGGGGCCTGGTGCCTTCTGGGCCCAGCCCTCTCCTGAGGCCCAGGGCTGGAGGTCCAGCTCCACCTGGGCCCACAGCAGCATCAGCAGTCGAGACTGAGCCAAGAGGAGTCCCTTCAACACAGAAACCCACAAACACAAGCCCACGGCTCCTACAGGGCTGTTTTGTCGATTTATTTTGATGATGTGTGTGTCAGCATCAATAGTTCAACCTGTTTAGGAACAAGCATGTTTGAATGTTTGGAGACAAGTAATAAGTTCCTGAAAACTCAGCTCTTTCTTCTTCATGCCTCCTGAGTCCTTCCTTAATGGGTCTCAAGCAGTCCTCAGCATCCCTTTCACTGTTGCCTCTCCTACCCCGAATGCAGGGCAGGCATCTGACAGATGCTGGAGGATTTGATCCAGTCTGGGTATCTCTTCCAGGTGGAGGGAGGTGTGGAAAGACAGCAGTAATGATGATGATAAGGAGGAGGAGGAGGAAGGTCAGAGGGAGGAGGACAAGCAGGAGAAGTACAAAGTACACTGTCCATTTTCCACTGCTATAACAAAATACCTGGGGCTGGGAACTTATGAAGAAAAGAGGTTTATTTAGTTCCTAGCTTTGGAGGCTACAAGTTCAAATGGCATGGCACTGGCTCTGGTGAGGCCCACACTGACTTCATCCCATCAAAGCTGATGATGCCATGCAGAAGTGCATGCAGGAAGGAGCCAGCTCATGGGAATAGAGGAGGCCAGAGTGCAGGGAGAAGCCAGATGTGTTCATTTCATTACAGCCCTCTAGAGAGAACCAATTCAAGGTCCCACAAAAGCCACGTTCATTCCAGCTGAGCGCAGTGCTCCCAGTGAGTTAACATCCTCCCACTAGGCCCCACCTCTTAAAGGTTCTACCACCTCCCAGCATCGCCACATGAGGACCAAGCTCCCAACACACAAACCCTTGGGGATCCACTTGATCCACAAACCACAGCAACACGTAGTCACCACAGGCCATGCCCTCTGAGTACCCCACCCAGCGGGGGCTTTGACTGCAGTGCCGCGGCTGATTAGCCCATCTAGCCTCTCAGGCTATAGCCTCAGCCCTTGCTGTCTGCTTCCTGGGACCTGAGGAGGGTCAGATGGAAATGGGGCTCATCCTTATCTCCCTGCCACAGGCAGAGCGGGACAGCAGCAGTGAGGGCCTGCTCGGTGGGACAGCAGCTCCTGTTCTCCTTTGTTCCTTCTCTTTCTCCCACCCATAAGGCCTGAGAAACACCTGTGTTTCATCTTTCACAGACTGGAAAGCTGAGGCACATAGAGAAGAGTAGCCCTGAGGTACACACAGCCCCGTCCAGAATTCCTGCTTCACTAAGCTTTCATAATATTGTATTTTCCCACCTGATTCAGACCCCAGCGTCCTCATCGGACAGTCCCATTGAATGGCTCCTTTTGATTCTCTTCCAAACCCTAGCTCAGTGCTGGACACAGTGCTGTGTGTATGTAAAGAGGTAGATGCAGGGCCTCTACCTCCAGCAGTGTAAAGCTGAGCATCTTCACACACACACACACACACACACACACACACACACACACACACACACACAAAAACACTCACTCAGGAAAAACACTCCTGCCCAGGCCTGTGACACCATCAGCCAGACCTGACCCATGAGGAGGCAGGAGCAAAGCCAGTCCCAGTGGGACAAACACTCAGCCACCTTCCTGCACAGCTTTTATCTGGGAGCCAGAGCAGAAAGCCTGGCTTTCCACGAGGACCGGGATGCCCTAGCGATCAGGGAAGGGTTAATGTGGCTGGATGGGAATTAGAAATGTCAGCTGCTGAGCACATATTACATGTCAAGCATATGAAGTTGTCATTACCGTCACCAAGTACAGATAAGGAAGCTGAGATCAAAAGGATTAGGTTATGTATGAGTCAGAGTTCCCCAGAGAAACAGGAAAAATGTACATATATATCCTACTGTTGATGTGTGTATATGTACATACATGTCTGTGTATCCGCTATTATAGATATGTGTATATACACATACATACATACACACATTTACATACATATGTGTGCCCCCACAATCATGGAGTCTGAGAAGTCCCGTGACCTGCTGTCTGCAAGCAGGAAACCTGGGAGAGGTGCTCGCAGAGTCCGAAGGCCTGAGCGCCAGAGAGCTGATGGGGCAGGTTCTGGCCAAGTCTAAAGGTCTGGGAAGCAGGAGTGTGGAGGACAGAGATTTTCACCCCAGTTTCAATGGCCAGCCAAAAAGCAAATGCAACCCCTGCCGTTTGGTTGTGTTCTGACACCCACACCGGGAGGGCCATCTGCTTCCCCACATCCACTAGTGCAAATGCCAGTCTCTTCCAGAAACACCTTCACAGATGCACCAGAAATTATGCTTCACAGAAGTTGTCACATAAAGCTCAACCTCACAGGTTAACTCTCAGTGTCCCACAGCCCATAAGAGGTGGAGCTGGAATCCAAACCTAAGACACAAACTCACACGCTTGAAAAATGCTAACTAAGGATGAAGAGCAAGAATCAACAACTTATCTTGAGGTTTGTGGTGAAAATAATCATTTTTACTCTTCAGGATTTTAAAAGAATAGCTTGTTTCTCTGATGAGACAGTGTTCATGGGAACTGAGAGGCCAGTGGGACCCAGATGGAAAACCAGTAGAGGAAAGGGCCTTTTCAAGGATGCAGGCAGCTCCAGGCCATCTTCCATCCTAACTCCCTGCTTCTCACACGTCTTTATGTTGAGATTCTGTCATTTCACTGGCAGTGTGTTGGCTACATTACTGGCCTTTCCCAGAAATATCTAGACTCCTAAATGCTTCCATGACATACAGACTCAGAGACATAAATATAAGTCTCTAGGGAAAAGCAAGTGTCATTCCAAGCCTGGAAACCACCTAAACCACTTAGCGGCTCTCTTGTGCACTGGGCTGGCCACTTGTAGGAAAGGAGGCATTCCTATGCATGTGCTAGGACATCATCTGCAAACTGAGCAGAAGAAGCATCTTGTTCCTATAAGGAATCCTCACTTTGCAAATGTGAAATCTGGATCTAAATGCTGAAGACGAGAAGATAAGACCAAAGCCAGCACTTTGTCTATTGATGGTTCTCATATAGATGCCTCCTGTGACCTTCCTATCTAAAGAATCCACCCTTTATCACTGTGTTTATGAATAACTGGTAGTTTCTTGTCTGGTCTTCAGTTCGTTATCTTTCCTATTGGGGTCCCTAGACCTGCGTCCATGTGTACACGTGTGTACACACACTAACACACCCAGCACAGTGTAAGCAGATAATCAATAAGTATTTGTCATATGAATGAGCTCAGCTTATTGATTCCAAGCAACATGATGAGTCCTCACCACACTGGTCACACTGGTCACTGCTGGAAGCTCCAAACCCACTCTGTCCCTTCAGAGTGCAGGGAGGGCCTATGATCCTTCTGTCCTCACTTACAGACTGTAACTCTTAGCAGGGGCCCTGCTAGCCTGCACTGTGCCTTTACCACATCTTTTGGAAATCTGCATCTCTGGGTGGATGCAGTCCTTAGCCAGACACAGAGGACCAGAGCAGGCGCCTGTCTGGGTTGGGTTCGAGGGTAGAATCGTACCACTTAAATGCTGCCAGTGAGTTCCATGTGTGAGCAGGACTATGTAGCTGTGAAAAGAGGTGAGAGACGTCCCCACACACTTCACCGGAGGGGTCTGGAGGATGCACTAGAGAGAAGAAAGCAGGGTCAAGATACTCTTTTATATACATACGCATGCATTTAAATTTTAAATGTACTCCCCAAACCAGTAAATACATCCCTACCCTGCAGTGAGTGACTGCAATTTATTATCCAAACTGGTTCATTTTGGGAAGGGCAAGTGGCACAAACCACTCAGATGTGTGAAGCAGAACTTTCTCAAGCAAAACAGGAGGTGTGGTCACCCCACCTGGAGAAGGGCGACATGGGCTGCTGACCTGAGCTCCCCCTCGGTGTGGCTCAGTGATTGCTGTTTGATGAGATCTGCCACCACCCTGTCCCCAGGCAGCTTCCTTGCCAGTGACATGGGCTCTTGCTAAGGGTGGTCTCCAAGAGTTGTGGCCACAATTTAAGCCAAGACGCCTCCAAACCTGCACCCTGCCACTGTTCTCTAGGACCTGGGGTACCTTCCACACTTCACCTCACTGCGTTTACTTCTTGGTTCTGCGAAGAGGGGTCCTCACCCCTGCCTCTGCCCAGGGCCCTTCAACCCCCGTCTTCCTCGAGGCATTTTTGTTGTGTGGGTGTTGTGTGCCCCCATTCTCAGGAATCCTCTTTCCTCAGGTACACATGGAAAAAGAAGAGGGGAATGCCCTGGAGAATGCAGGGTGCACAGCACAGGGCAGGCTAGGAAGTTCTTAGGCTGTGCACATCTTTGAGAATGAAGTCATTATATTGCACATTAGTTTCCTTTGCAGTAAACACCAGTTATTGAGCATTTCAGAATTTTTTGTGTCTTTTCTCAGAGGGCAGATTCTATTCACAATCTCAGGGCTAATTGACCAGTGAGCTCACAGGAAGAAAATTGATTCTGCAAAGCTACGAGTGGCATGAATTTTCAGGATTGGTTTTGCTGGAGCAGATCCCTACAGATAGGCTCTACTAGTAGCAACAGATCTGCAGGTCACAGTGCCAAAGTCGGGCCCCAGACATGATCCTCATTGGCCCTCTGAGGACCCCAAGGAGGAGCCAGTGTCCTCTGGCTGCATTCAGTGCTGAGGCCGGCAGAAGCACTGGGATGTGGTCATGCGTAGAGCAAGGAGTGAGTGCAGAGCCAGGAATCACCCTAAACTCTGCAACAAGGAGCAGCACACAACTAAGGAAAGGTATTATGACTCTCAGGCTGTCCCAGACCACCGCGGAGACCCTCTCTGCCATCTCCTGGGTCACTGAGCAGGTTCTCTGTCATTCAGATGGCTCCCGTGCGCAACAGCTCTGCCCCTGTCTAGTCACGAGACTGCAAGCCATGCATGGCCCAACTTCATGCTCTGGCCTTGGTAGAGAATGGATTGATTGATATATAGACAGACAAGTTGGTGGGTGTGAATGGAAAGATGGATGGATGGACAGATGGATAGATGGATAGATGACTGGATGAATAGGTGGAGAGGTAAATGGATGGACAAGTGGGTGGATAGATGGATGGATGGACAGATGATGGATGCATGCATGCATGGTTGGACAGATGGATGGATGGACAGGGGGATGGATGATTACATGAGTGGATGAATGGATGGATGGATGGATGGGGATGATATAACCTGAGAGCAAGAGTTACCTGAGGGCCTCTGCATTCCCTGCCACAGGTTCAGCGCATAGTAAGCATTCAATAAACGTTTGCTGTGTTTTCAGTTTGAAACACAATGACCTTGCTTCAAATTTTGCATGAGAAGAAAATTTTGCGTGCTGCCTAATATTTAGCCCTCGCCCTCCTGCATAGTTATTCAGATGCTGGCTGGTGTGTCTGTCATGGAGTGAAGCCCCTTCACCATGCCCCTCCTCCTTTTCAACACTAATATCTGACTCAAACAGCTCATATCCTCCCCCCGCTGACCTCTCTGTTCATGGAATTAGAGAGGGAACAGTGCTGCCCATTTCTCTCTGTATTTTTCTCCCAAGTGTGCACACTGTAACGCTATGTTCTCTCTTCTTTGTTTTGCTTGTTGCCTTGGTCAGCCATCCATTTGCCTGACACTTTGTAAGCACTTACTGTGTGACAGGGATGAATAAGCAACTTCTGGAGGCACTTGGCCCCAAACACTTACATGCTCAGCTCTTGGTGTGGCTGGAAGGAAGATCAGCTGGGGTGTTTGAAGTGTACCCCAGGAGCACTGTGCTTAGACTTGGCATATGTTCATCTACCGCAGAGGCGTAAGTCACTCACACAAAATGGTATAATATTCGCATAGAACCTGTTACCATAATCCAGAATCCTTCAGATCACCTCTATGACTTATAATATCAAATAAAATGTAAATGCTGAGTAAGTAGTCGGTATGCTCTGTTGTCTCGTGAATACCAGCAAGGAAAAGAAAGCATACAATTTTTAAAAATATTTCTGTTCCGCAGTTGGCTGACTCTGCCATGTGGAACCTACAGATGCAGATAGATGACTACAAATTTAAATCAATACATGTTGAAAACGTTTCTCATCTGTGTCCCTTCCCTCCCTCAAAATTTTTGCCTTCAAACCATTAGGTAGGGCCAGGTGTGGTACACACACCTGTAATCCCAGCACTCGGGAGGCTGAGGCAGGAGGATCACTGTGAGTTCAAGACCAGCCTGGACAACATAGTGAGTTCAAGGCTGGCCTGACTGCATAGTGAGACCTTGTTTCAAAAAAAGAAAAAAAGCTATTAGGTAGGTCCGTGCAGGGTGGACATCTACAGTGGATGAGGGATGGGAAAACGTGTAGGACCAAAGTTAGATGATGACCTAAATGGAGTGAAAACATGGAGCAGAAATGAGAGATTGCTTACATACAGGGAGACTGAGCCAATAAGCAAAAAGTGATGATTAATAGACATGAAGTTTTTTAACTGTTGGAAGAAGAAAGTTGTAAGTAGAATGAACTTTGCGGGGTTAGGCTGAAATTAAAGGTATTGGTATACTCGAGGTTTCCTGTAACTTTTAAGATAGATGGTGGTTGGTGTGAGGAGAAAAAGAGAGAGAGGGACAGAGAGAGAGAGAGAGAGAAAAACACATATATGTATGTATGAATATGAACTTGGACCGTCTTATGCCAGGAAGCCATAAAAGTACTTTAAAAGAGGAAAAGCTATCATAAGGACACAGACCCAGCTAAAGTGAGTCACATTCACCAAATTAAAAAATATTTGAACATAAGAATATCAAAAATGGATTGTAGCCCATCAAAGTAGAAAACAAATTCATAGTAATGCCAATAAATATTTAAAGATATGATGAGGAACAGAGTAGAGTATCTGCATGCATTCAAAGTTCCTCACCACCAAAAGCTTGTTAATTACAGAGTGGTGATGAGCAGCTCTGTAGGGTAAGGCCCGGCAGATGACCCTTAAGTATGACCAGGTCACCCTCATCTGTGATGGGACGACATGCAGTTCCACTCATAATAGCTCAACATGGTAGGATGCTCAAGCAGGACTCAGAAGAACCCATCTAATCTAATCATGAGGAAATAGAGAAACCCAGATAAAGGACATTCTACAAAATGCCTGGACTATAGTCTTCCAGGTCATGAAAGTCAAGAAATCCTAAGACATATTCCAGGCTGAAGGAGAGTAAAGAAATCCCACAGCTAAGATGACCTCGTGATCCTGAGCTGATACCTTCGTTCTAAGAGGCTCACCCCATGTGTGGGGTCTGGTGATCAGACACAGACGTGTTAATTCCTGACTTGGATGGTTACGTTCTGATCGGGTAGAAGAATGTCCTGTTTGTAGGAAATTGCTTATGAACGTGTGTGCCTGCCATTGGTGCACAGTGCAGGAGGTGACATTGGTGGCCTGGCTGTCCAGGACCATAGCGTAATGGACAATGATTGGAGAATTATTTCCAAATAATGGGGGGGGGGGTCTTTTTACTATCTGTGCAACTTTTTGCTGACTTTTTGTGTGCTGCAAAATTTTTTGAACGAGTAAAGTAAGTTGAATAACAAAAAGTCAGAATAAGCAAGAAAAATATAGGCAACACCCAAACTCCCATGGTGATTGTGATGCATTTCCTAGGATTTGCAGCCTGTGTTCCAGAAGTAACTGAGCAACTGGCTGAGAGCGATTTCTCCCAGGCCACACCAGGCACTACAACTGTTGCAGGGTATCTTGTAGGACTGATTCCAGGACCCCAGTGAACACCAAAATCCAAGAATGCTCATGTCCTTGCTATCAAGTGGGGTGCATCTCCTCCCATTCACTTGAAGTCATCTTTAAAATACTTGTAATACCTAAAGCTAGTTATGGCTACACATCACTTTGTTCACATGATTCAGGGTAGAGCTTGGAGCACAGCAAATCTTGAGTTTTCCTTTTTTGGAACTTACTGGATTTTTTTTTAAATGTTTTCAACCCTTAGATGTGGAGTCTGTGGATGCAGAGGGCTATCTTCTTAAAGTAGTCTGCATGTGCAGGCTCAGGCCCCACCAGCTCCAGTCCTCAAAGACCTTCCTCAGTTAACTCGGGGCATCCCGAGGGTGCTCAGGAATGAACCCCAGAGTTCCCTGGGGTCTAGGCTGGGCACTGTCACCCCAGCTGTCACTGAGGGTGTAGCTGAGGCCCCATCACAATAAGCTCCGGCCGTCCCCCTCCGGGTGCGCTTCCCTTTGGGGTTGGTCCTATTGTTGAGGGACACCATCACATTCTCATGCCCAGATGTCTTAGAGTTTGAGGGAGAACAGTTCTTGGAGCCCACTCTTTCCCTGAGGATCGGGCAGGTGCTGGGGCCTGCGCCAGGAGGAATCTGAGAAGCCACTTCCTCCCTCCACTCTCAGGAAGGAAGCAAGTCCAGGCCACCTGCTGACGGACCTCTCCCGTCCAGTGTCTCCTAGAAGGCTTCTCAGATCTTGGTAGTAAGGGGCCTACCAGCCTGGGGTCACATGTGCCTAGGTACCTATGAGGCCCCGAGTAGGGCAAGGCTCCACCCTAAGCTGCGTGTGTGGAAGTGAACAGAAGAGGCAGCTCCAGCCCTGCTGCATCCTTGTTAAACATCCAAGACAGCCTCTCCCCTCACGGTTGTGTCAGGCTCTAGAGAGCTACCTCTGGCCGCGATCCTGCCCTGATCCCTCCTAATGGTGGACAGCAGCCCTCACTGGAAGGTTCTCTCTGGCTCCTCTCCTGAGACTGCCCAACCAGGCCGTGGTCATAGAATGGGGATTCGTGTGTTTGCAAGAGGCGCTAGAGGTGGCCTCAGTGACCTGGCTGCTCAGGACCATGCAGATAGGACCCAGTGTAAGGGGTGCTCAGTCCCTGCCTGGAGCCCTCTTTGTCCTCCACCCCTTTCTCGTGGCCATCTAATCCAATGACCGGCTGACTCTGTTTCGTTCTCTAGTGTGGACAACTCCGAGGACCCCGTCTATGAGAGCTTGGAGGAGTTCCATGTTTTTGTCTTAGCCCATATCCTAAGAAGACCAATTGTGGTTGTGGCAGACACAATGCTGAGAGACTCGGGTGGAGAAGGTAAGCTATTCAGGCACATGTTTAATCATGGCCCAGAAGGCGTAACGTCTGCTTAGAGAACAGACAGCCTCACATGAAGACTGAACTCTTTCTTAGAAGGCCACCGCCCATTCCTCTATGTAGACAAAGACCACGTTATTCCATGTGTTCTTCTTTCCTCCCCAGTGGTGGTAAGGATTGCCCTTGACCATCTGCCCTCTGTGTCTTATCAGGCAGTCATGAGAAATCTGGCCAGAGAAAAGAAAAGAAGACAAGGCATGAGGTGACAGAATCAGGACTGGCAGAGAAAGAGTTGCATGTTGCCTACCTACTGAGAAAGGGTTGTGTATTGCCTGTCTGCTGAGAGCCAGGCACTGTGTGCAGCCCTGTCTCCAGTGCTCCCTCCTTCCCCACTTGCCAAACTCCCAAGGTGGATACTATCTCCCCACTTTATGGATGTGGAACCTGAAGCCTGGAGAAGTTAATGCTCCCCTGCCAAGTGCAGCCCAGGAAGGCAGTGCTCTACAGCATGCCCTCGCTCAACCCTGCAGCTGTCCAGTGGCTCAGAAGCTGTAGTGAGAGTATCCTGGGGACCCCACAGGGCCAACCACACCCTCCGATAAGGCGGGAGAGAGGAAGAGCCAGGGACGGTAGACCAGGAAGACGATGAGTACCATCCCCAGTCCCTGTGCACCTGCCCCATACAGCTTCCCTCCCTCCCAGCCTGTCCCCCAGCTGGTTTTCACTTTCTCTTCACTGCTGCCACCACCTCTCACTGCCATGTTCCCCTTTTTTGTCACTTCTAGAGATGTCGTTGTCCACAGACGTGCATTCCCAGTGATCTCCCTGCAGCCCCACTTGAATTCACACCTGCACCCTAAGGAAAGTCATGGCTCTTCCAGAGAGTCCCACCAGTTAGGTTGTGGCTCTGCATGCCGAATCACAGCTGCCAGAGAATGTCCAACATGGCCATGGTGGTTAGGTGGGGCACTCGTCCCGCCTGGCAGCCCTCCTTCCCTGTGCACAAAGGGACCTGGGCCTGCTGGGGGCTGCAGCTCTGAGTGCAGCACCAAGAGGTGCACAGGGCCGCTGTGTGAGCTCGGAGCCGGCTCCCAGAGTGGCTCTGGGCTGCAGGTGGGCCACGCTTCCTCTCACGCTACCTGCAGGCAGCTTGCAGATGGGCCCTCTGCTCTCGGCAGGAGTCTCCTGTGGGAAGAATTGCACTGACCAGATAAAGCAGCGGGGAAGAGAAGGGACCTGTGAAGTCATCCAAGGGGTCACTGAAGGTGACTGTCCCTGCCTTCTGCTCAGAGGAATATGGCAGTTCTTTGATGCTGGGGCCAGAAGCAACATTCTTTATGATCAAAAGGCAGATACCTCCAGAGGTGATTCTGTTGCAGCAAAGGTTTTAGATTTCTCTTCCCGCCTTAATATGAGTAATGAAACAAGACCGTGTCTCATCACAGAAGTTTGACATCCCCATTTCTCCTTTTCTGTCTGACTCACAGCTGGTCCTGGAGCTGGCTAGGTGATTCCTCCCCATTCCATAGGAGAGTTTTTAAAATACAGAATGAACATGCTCTCAAGAACTATAGATATTGTTCTGCATGCAAACATTTTGCACTCAGGACACAAAGTTATACACCCAGAAACACACGGGGGTTCCAGGCCAGCCATCAGCGTGTGCCACTGCTGGCCATCTGGGTGGTCAGGAGTGACCACGTGGCTCTGGACCACCCGTGCAGTTTGAGAATTCCAGGGCAGATCACCACGGAAACCGGCCCTGGTCCTCAGCACTGCCCTTCTCCTCTCCCCCCCACCCCGTTTGTGTCCGCAGCATTCGCACCCATCCCCTTCGGAGGCATTTACCTGCCCTTGGAGGTCCCTCCAAACAGATGCCACTGCTCGCCTCTGGTTCTTGCCTATGATCAAGCGCATTTCTCAGCCCTCGTGAGCATGGAGCAGAGAGATCAGCAAAGAGAACAAGGTAGGCCCCTCCTGCCAGATGGGCACTGGCGCTGGGTGAGCAGAGCCAGGGCCTGCATGCCTTGGTGGGCAGAGGAGGCACGGGGTGGGCTGCAGACTGCTCCGTTCCAAAGCACACCTGTGCACACACAGCAGTGGTGTTTGCACAGCTATGCTTGTGCACATATCTTCTCTTAAAAATCCTTGTAAAAATCAATGTTTCGTTTAAAATACTAACATGAGTAATTCTGCCACTTTAAGGGGCCTTTTACTATTTGTTCCCTCTCACATGTATGTATATATTTTTATTTAATTAAACTTATTTTTAACTGATACATAAAAACGTGAAAATTGTGCATATTTATGGGGTTTCATATGATATTTTGACACACGCATACGTTGTGTAATGTTTGAATCAGGGTAAACATACCTAGCTCGGCAAACATTTATAATTTTACAGTGAAAAAGGTGAAAATCCTTTCTTCTAGCTTTTTGCAATATATAGTTCACCTTCTATAGTGTTTTAAAATTATATCTAAGTAATTATTGTTAATGTACTGTATATGTATTTCATACAGATATATTTAGTCTTAGTTGTAATTAAAAAAAAAAACCGCTCTAGAGCAGGGATTGACAAACTACAGCCCACCACCTATTTTTGTCAATAAAGTTTTATTGGAAAACAGCCACTGCCCTCCATGGATGCTTTGCCTGTGGCTGCTTTTGCACTATAGTGACAGAGCTAAGTGGCAGCAATGCCTAAAGTGGCCTGCAATGCCTAAAGTATTTACTCACTACTACTGTACAGGAAAAGTCTGCTGCTCCTGCTCTAGAATGGGCTTCGGAATGAAAAGGTCATTGTTTCCTTTCAAATCATTCAAGCTGAGTTTCCTGCAAGTAACCATTTCAGTGCTGCTGATGTGCTGGATGGGCCAGCCTCACAGGCTGTGTGCTGCACAATTCCTGCCACCAGGCTGAGAGGCACCCATCTGGGGCTTGTTTCAGTCAATGCAACGCCTTTGCTGTGAAAGTTGGGGAGTTCTGTGTGAGTGGTTGCTATTGTCTCTTGTCATGACAGTGTGTGACTAGCTGAGTGGAGAAGGGAAATTCTTCTCCTTGTCACTCTCGTTTCTGAAGTAGGCAGACAGTCAATCCCCAGGAGACTGAAGGACAGGTTGGACTAATGTCAGGATCTCCTCCACTGGATGTGATCCCAGGAAACCCCGAGTGAATCTCCAGGCTGCCACAGAGCAGGAAGCTCAAGGTGTCTGGTTCTGACCTTCACCCTGAGAATGTAGCACAGGAAGTAAATACAATGACAAATTGGCCCCATGGGGCTTCCAGATGCTACCCCTTCCTGCAGATGGCTGGCGTGGAAGGGTTGTGGGTGGATGAACAAAACCAGCCTCCTTCAGCCCAGTCCTGGCCTCACAACTAGAGTCAGAGAGTTAGTCTTGGGTCTTCAGGGTCAAGTCTGAATCAGGGAAGCAGGGGCGACCGACCCACTCCCAGCAGCTGATGGAGATCCCAAGCTCATGCATGGGTGCAGCAGGGGATCTGGGTCCCAGAAAGACAGAGGAGAAAGGGGCTGCAACCAGAGGAATGAGTGTATCGTGCTGCACTTCTCTATCATCAGCAGACCTCTTCCTTTGGCACAGGAAGTTTTTCAGCACTACAGCTCAGGAGGCATCTCCCCTTTCTGTTGTCTCCCCGCTCTTTGCCCAACAGTGCCTGCACCTCCTTCCTGGTTTTTAGCTCTTCTCAGGGCTTGCTGTGGTTCTCATAAGAGCCTTCCTAGGATCTGGGACCCGAGCCAGGGGCTGGGTCTTCCTGTCGGTGGAGGCGTTGCTGAGTGAGAGAAGTGCATTTAGTACACAGGGAGCCTGAGAGTCCCCTCAAAAGGCAGCGCTTCTGCCAGACATGTCTGAGTCCATCATATAACTTTCTTGACCAACTGTCAAGGCTGCACTCAGGTCGGTGCCAAATTCTGACCCCCAGGCCCAGAACTGGTGGTGAATTGTTTTTAAGAGTAACATTCTGTGGGTTGAAGTAGACCAAAGCCCCCAGCAGAGTTTGGAATGTGGCTGTTTCTCATAACTCCTCCCCAGGGAAAAGGGATGTCCCTCTGGGTGACCCAGCAGAGCAAAGGCAGACCCCCCGGGTCACATAGTTGGGGCATTTGTATAGTGTACCCTTTGTTATCCTGAAATGAAACCAATGGATAATATGTCCTACCTTGTAATAAAGTCAGTTTAACACCCTAACATAAGGGGAAATAAAAGGATGCCAATTGTGTTAGTCAGCCTTCCATCATATAATGAAATCTCCGAGATAATTAACTTATAAAGAGAAAAGGGTTTTTTGGCTCACAGTTTGGAGGTTTTAGTCTCTGCCTTATTAGCCCTGTTGCCTTGGGCCTGTGGTGAGGCAGTCACCATGGTGGGACTACGTGCAGAGCAAATCCATCCACATCGGGAGCCAAGAAGCAGAAAGTGGGAAGGGGCCAGGGTCTCACTCCTTGTGGTGGACACACCACCAAAGACCTAGGGCCTTTCAGTAGTCCCCACCTTCCCCAGGCCTCACCATCTCCCAGGAGCACCACACTAAGACCAAGTCTTTAACACAGGGACCTTTGGAGCCACTTGTCCACACTTTAGGACTGATATGTCATGAAATCGTTAGCATTTCACTCTGTCAGTACAGTCACACTGAAAGCCTCAGTGAAGCAGCCAGACCCTGGCTGGTATGTGTGGCATCCTAGTGCACGAATACCATGTGCACAGGCAAAGGGACACAGGCGAGCTAAGCTGCAGCCTGGGCTGCCTCAGGAGGTTTAACAGTTAGTCAGTGGCAGGATTTTCCAAAATGCCAACTAATTCTTGGTAAAGTTCCCAGTGAGCCAAGCAGAGCCCTACCCTGTCTGCTGGAGATCTCCACTGAGTATACTCGGTGTGCATGGGCTGGGCCGGGCCCAGACAGTTTGCTGCACTGGGTAGGGAGGGCACACAGGGCCCCTGGGTGGCCTGCCCCCCATGTTCTCAGTGATAGATTTTTGTGTGCTTTTTGCACAGCCACGCGGTTCTAGGTTAACCCTCCACGCTTTCTGTCCCCCAGTCAGCAGTCACTGCCATGAAGTGTCGTTAGGATGCTTTTGGTAGAATGGTAGATGCTTTGGTAGAATGGGTTGTGGGGCTTCTGAAAAGACCTGGCCAATAGGTGTAAAATGATGGGGAACAGGCAGGCACTAGAAAGGAGGTTCGTCATATAGGACCCCAAGTCAAAGCTTGCTTGGAATAAAATAGCATCTCCCACCTGGTGACACAAGTGACTGGAGAAGTTGGGGCCAGGATGCTTTGCTTAATGAAAAACACCCATGCCTTCTTTTTCAAAAATTCAATATATAAGGTAATCACTGAAATAGATTTTCGCTCCTAAATGCAAACAGCCTGTGAGCCTCAGGGATGTACCCAGGTCCACATGGAGGTCGAGGAGCCCCAAACATGTCCCTGATGGCTCCCCCACAGGCCCTGCTCAGGGATCCCAGAAAGAGGTAGACTGGAAGGCCTTAAAGAGCCTACTGATTAGAGATGGAGGGGAGAGGCTGAGACAACGAGGGTCGGCCAGCTCCATACCGGCTACAACAGAGGCTTATAGAAGATCTCACCAAGGTTTGCTATTGATTTGTTGCAAGAGAGTCTCAACACACCCAAAATGTGATGCTTGCGTGCATGCACACACACACACACGCACACACACACACACACTCACAAAAGAATCTTTTACAAAGAACAGCTTGCAACCTTGTCTCTTGCCACTTAGAAACAACATACCAAGTTTATCAAGATGAGGCACCTGGAGATCCTGGGCAGAGTGGGGAGCACACAGAATAAGTCTACCCAGCAGGCTACAAAAGCAGGTTTTCATTAGTATTTGATGTGCAACTCATAGTTAAATCAAACACTAACTGTGTTTTAGTATTCCCCAAGTCAAATAGATTGTAACATCTTTTTTCTTTGATGGTGCTGGTGATCAAACCGAGGGCCTCACACATGCTAGCGAGTGCTCTACCATTGAGCTACACCCCAGCCCTGAGTATAACATATATATTCCAATATATTTGACAATAAATCATGCTTTTTCCTACAGGATTAACTTATAACAAGTAGAACCAACCTCTTTTAAGTAGAAATTTGTCTTAACATGTTATATTATTAAATATTCCACTTAAATAAATTTTGTGATAGGATTTCATCAGTATAGAACTAAAAGTGATTATTAAGTCAGAATCACTTCTTTATCCAACAACAAGCAAACTAACCCAACTGTGTGCCTGCCTGGAAACAGGAATAAAGAAAATCCATGACGACACCTATCATGGTGCCATAATCGATGAGTTTGTGGTTGTAAAATGGCTGTAGAAATCAGAAAGTACCTTTAAAATGTGAACCGCCTTCACTGTCTTTGTGACTGCTTTCTAAGTCCACCAGTTGTCCAGAAAGGTCAGGCCAGGATGGAGGGGAGCGCAGCTCTGCCTGCCCTGAGGAGCTGCGGCAGCCTCGTTGGGCCACTTCCTCTACTGCTACTCTTGGGCGCTCCAGAGCAGGAGCCCCTGAGGAGCCAGCTTAGACTTCTAAGGCCCCTTGCTGTGGGATGAGGAAGAGGAGCTGGGGTGGGAATATCCAGACTTTTAGTTCAGACTCCTGCAGCTCAGGGCTGTCATCTTTGACATGGTTGTTCTAACCGCGCAAATGGCTAGGAGGTGCCAGGAGCTGTGAGCAGGAATTGATGGCTTTGGAGCTCTGTCCTCGGCTTGCAGAGAATGCAAATCTAGAGACAAGAGTCATGCTGATTAAATGCACTTGAGGCACATTTGTCACCAGATATCTGCCCACTTGTTCATGCCCCACTCTAAGGACCACAAAGCACAGGCCCAGAGGGGTTCCAGCTGCAGTAACCTTTGGAGAGAACTGACTGAGGGTCTTTCACTAGTGCCAGGGGAATTCAGGAATCACGCTTGTTTTTTTATTTTATTTTTTTTTTTTTTGGTGCCAGGGATCAAACTCAGGGCCTTGCCCTTGCTAGGCAAGTACTCTAACCACTGAGCTAAAATCCCTAACCCAAGCATCACTCTTGAATTGACCAAATCATAAAGATTCGAGAACAGATTAGTGGTTGACAGGAACGTGTTCAACGCCAGCCTTCTCCTTGAGTCCTGAGCACGGAGCAGGCACAGACACCTGGCTTCCCCTGGCAGGTCTCCAGAAGGTGTCCACACCCACAGGAAGGGCACCACCCAGGAACACATCAGTCACTGTCACCCCTCCCCACTCCTGAACCAGCCCCAACCCTGATCTCTGTGCGATGTGCAGTCTGTCTTCAGGCTGCACCAGGCTCCTGGGCACCGCAGTGCTGCAACAAGAGCATGCTGGCCACCGGAGCCCCCTCCCAAGGAGGGCAGGAACAGCCAGGCCTCACTGCCCTGGGTGTGAGAAGTGAGTTCAGTTTCTGTTGTGCTCTATGGTTGTCACTATCCACAGGGCCATATCTGATGCGTGTACTGAAGATACCGTCTGGGGCTGAAGGCATCACTACCCACTTTTGGCCTGAGGTCAGGAGCCCAGGGGTTGCCGTGGGAGCAGAAGCCTCCCTTAGCCTGGGCATCTCTTCAGCAACATAGTTCCCTTAGTTCTGGTCAGCATATTTCCCAGCATCGTCAGTTTACAGTGCTATAAGAATACCATACATGGAGTGGCTTGTAAACAACAAATATATTACAGTTCCAGAGGCTAATAGTGTATGATCAAGGTGCTGGCAGATTCTGTGTCTGGTGAGGGCTGATTTCCTGGTCTACAGACAGCCCATTTCTCTCTGGGAACCATCATATTACAAGCACTAATCCCTTCACAAGGCCTTCGTACTCATGAATAGCCTCCCAAAAGCACCACCTCCTACCATCACATGGGGATTAGGCTTCAACAAGTGAATTTGAGGGAGATATAAATATTCAATGTAGAGCAAGCCTATTCTATAGACTAACAACCAAGCCAAAGAATGTGTCTCCCTATAAACTTTACACCCGATAATTTGGATCTGCCACTCATAGCCTTGGCACTCCCCCCAGCCCTCTCCTCAGGGGGCTGGCTTCAGCCTTGAGTGCAGAACACCAGCCCTCATCAGGCACAGCCCCTCTTGTTCACACTTTAGGAACCAAATTCTATATTGGGAGGAGATCTTTGTGTTCACGCAAAAACCTATAGAATAATTTTTATAGTAGCTTTATCTATAAAGCTGAAAACTAGAGCCAATCCAGAAGTCCTTCCTGCCTGAATAGTTGAGCAAGCCGTTGTAAGTCCACTCTGTGGAACACAGCCAATGATGCACACAGGAACTCAGATGTGTCTTGAGGGAAGTATGCCAAGTGAAAAACGCCAATCCCAAAACATGACTCCATTTAGGTGTCATGGAGTCCTGGGCAAATCATCAAGATGTGAGAACAGATTAGTGGTTGACAGAGAGGGACTGGTGCAGGGAGGGAGGTGTGTCTGTAAAAGGGTAGCAGAGGGGAAGGACCTTGTAATACAGCTGCTCTTTGTAATTACATAAATGTATACTAAATGCACACAGTGATGAGTATGTGTAAACCAGCCATCTGAATACAGTCTCGGGAGTATAGCAAGGCCAGTACCCTGCTGGTGATACTGAGCTATACGGTTAACAGGATGCTACCATGAGAGAAACTGGGAGATGTGTCCACAGGACCTCTTTCTGTTATTTCTTACAGCTGAGATGAATCTATAATAGAAAATTCAATTTATAAACATAAATAGGTATAATTAGAATATGCTAAACATATATTGACTAGCCTAAATGGCCTAAAATAATAAAAAGCCTAATTGACCCTTTTTCTAACACCTTAAAATATGGATGTGGGGGCAACAGTTTGGATGACCCATTCCTTTTGTTGGTCTCTCCCAAGGACCAGCTGCATCTGGTTTCATTAATTTTTGTCTACTGTTTTTCTATTTTCAGTTTCGTTGATTTCTGCTTGTGTTATTACTGTTTCCCTCCTTTTCTCCTTGCTTTGAGTTTAATTTGTGGTTCTTTTTCTGGTTTCTTAAGGTGGAAAATTCATACTAATTTGGAACCTTTCTCCTTATCTAACATAAACATTTTAATACTATAAAATTCCCCCTAAGCATTGCTATAGCTTCATGACACAAATTTTGATGTGTTCTATTTCCATTTTCATTCTGTTCAGTTTTATTAATTTCTCTTGAGACTTTCTCTAACCTCTTCCTCTATAGATCATTTAGAAATCTGTTTAAATTCCAAATATTTGAGGATTCTTTCAAGTATTTGTTATTGGCTTATAGGCTCATTCAGTCACAGTCTGAGAGCAAACTTTATGATTTCTCTTCTTTTAAATTTGCTAGATAGGCCAAGAATATGTTTTATCTTGGCTATTATTCTATGTGCAAATGAAAAAAATGTGTATTCATCTTTTATTGGGATCTGTAAATAATCAATGAAGTTCTCTAATAGTGTGGCTTGGGTGCTCTGTAACTTACTTATTTCTCAACATGTTCTTTCAGTCACTGGGAGAAAAAACAGTGAAGTCTCCAGACATCATACACTGTCTATTTTTCCTTTCACCTTCGTTAGCATTGTAGACCCCCTCATCCCTGGTTTTGCTTTCCCGTTACTATAGCCAAGTGTGGCCTGAAAACATTAAATGGAAAATGCCAGAAGTCAACAGCAAGACCACATTCACAAAACTTTTATTGCAGTGTACGGTTATATTGTTCTAAAATAGAACAGAATCAATAGCACTAATAAAGTATCATTAGTTATGTTGTTAAGCTCTTATTGCACTTAATTTATAAATTAAACTTTATCACAGGGAGGTAAGAAAAATATAGTGTAGCCTCAGAGTGCAGATAAAGGGGGACTGCTGTTTTTGCTTCACACATTTTGAAGCAGCGTTTTCAGATGCAAGTATACATATAAAGTTGTGTCTGTTTGGAGAATTGGTCCCTTTATCATTATGTAATTTTCTTCTTTTCCTTTGACAACAGTCCTTGTTCTGGAGTGTACCTTGGTGTTAGTATGGCTCTCTCTAGCTCTCTTTTTATGAATAAGCATCTTATCACCTATCTTTGTCTTTCTAATAGAGTTCTTGTAGATCATATATACATGGATGTTGCTTTTCTATGCAACCTGAGAATTTTATCTTTTCATTGATAGTTTTGACTATTTGCATTTAATCATTTGGATGATGGGGATGGGTTAAAATCAGCTGTCTTGCTAACTCTTTTCTGTTTGTTCTGTCATTTGTTGTTTTTGTTTCTCTGTCGTCATATTTTGGGGTACCTGAGCTTTTTAATGTTTCCATGTATCCCCGTTATTGACTATTATTATTCCCCTAGTTTTAATAGTGACTGATTTGTCTAGGTTTTACAAATAAGAATCTTTTAATTAATGAGATTCTTTTTTTTCCCCAGTACTGGGGATCAAATCCAGGGCCTGTGCCTGCTGGGCAAATGTTCTACTACTGAGTTACACCCCCCATTCCGAGATTCTATTTTCAAGTAATATTTTATATTTTCTGCACTATGTAGAAATTTTTTTTTGTAGCACAATTCAAATTTATTCCATTTGTTCAGGCAACACAAAATTTAAACACAGTATTAGCATTCAGATGTACATGAACTAGGATACTTATGAGAAACTCAGTTGTGCCAAAAGTACGACCTTGTGGGAAAATGAACTCAAACATATCAAAAATGCACAAAGCACTAGTCTTCCTCCATTACTTCTTACAAAGATATGACTGTTTCTCCATTTAGAAAATAGAATCCAGACAATTTAATTTTTTAAAAAATTGCATGCAAAATACTGCAATTACTTATTTATATAGAAAGGCACTCTTACCAGCTTCTTCTACATACAACTGAGTATACGATACTGCATGGAAGAAAATAGCAGCTTAGTTGAAGTTTTAGGGAAAAATTCAGTTAGGTACATAGAGATTAAAAACCCAGTACTTCACGTAAGAGTATGGTCTCAAGATGCATCCATTTACCTAGGAATATCTCAAGCTTATCATTCTTTATGGTAAGGTAGTACTCCATTGTATAAAAAACCACATTTTCTTTATCCATTCTGCTGTTGATGGGCATTTGGGCTGCTTCCAAGATTTAGCTATTACAAACTGTGCCACTATAAACATGGGTGTGCATATATCACTGCAGTATGATGCTTTTAATTCTTTTGGGAAGATACCAAGAAGGGGAATAGCTGGATCAAACAGAATCTCTAGTCCTAATTTCCTGAGGAATCTCCACACTGATTTCCATAGCGGTTGCACCAGTCTGCATTCCCACCAACAGTGGAGAAGGGTTCCTTTTTCTCCACAGTCCCTCCAGCATTTGTTATTGGCTGATTTGTTGATAATAGCCATTCTTTGTGGAGTGAGGTGGAATCTCAGGGTTGTTTTAAGAAAGACTAAAATGTATTATATTGGGAAAGGGAAGAAAATGTCCAAATGGGAAAGGGAACAAGAGAGGGGGAAAGGAACAGAGGGACAAGAGAAATAAGAAATGGAAGGAAAAAATGGAAACAAAGCTTTTGTAAATAGGGAGGGAGGAGGGGGTGAGGGGAGGGGAATGGGAAAAAAAGAAGCAACAAGATATGTCATGTACAGGTACAAACCCCCTATGATGAATGTTATCACTATGTACATCTAAAATGTACCATGAAAATAAAATTTAAAAAAATAAACTAAAAAATAAATAAATAAATAAATAAATAATAAAAAAGAAAATAAAAACCCAGTACTTGGGAGAAGAAATCAATGAATGAAAGGCCTACTTATCTGCAGCTTCCACACAATGCACCACTACATAGAAATGTTAAAACAATATATTCCCTACCCCCACACACATCCTTTGTGCTATTATTATCAAACATTTTACTTTTCTATCAACTATGAATAGATGACATGTCAGGGCTCCCTTTGCTTTAGATGGGCAGTTATCTCAGAGCAGTGGTAGTGAAGGTAGGCCCTGCATGTTAATTTGTTTTTAAAACAAAAGATGCTAATCTATGAGTTGTTTTTTCTAAACTAAAATCTCAACATTCAGGTTTAATTACAGTGTTGGCACTTTGTGATAAGTGGGTTTGGGGTTGCAATTTGGGCATTCATCTCTAAAAGGTTTGCCATCATCTCAGAGCAATTAGAAGAAAATGAATTTTGTTTTCACATTCATTTATTCCAGTTCCATCACTCTTAATTATGTAAGTCCAAGTTGCTACTGATACTGTATTCCTTCTGCCTGACGAATTTTGTATGTCATTTCTTCTACTGCAGGCCTGCAGAGAATGAATTTGATCACCTTTGTTCCAGAAAGCCTTGATGTCTCCTTTGTGTTTCAGGGATATATTTCCTGGGTATAAAATTGTAGATTAGCACTTTCTTCTTTGAGCCCTTTAATATGACACTCCATCAGCTTCTGCTTTACAATTTATCACAAAAATTCTGCTACAATTCTTATCTTTATTTCTCTATGTATAATGTTACCTTTTTCTCTATCTTCAACATTTTCTCTTTGATTTTCAGGAATTTTAAGATGCTATGTATAGAAATGTTTTTAGTGTTGTGATTTTTTTCCTGCTTGGTGTCCTCTTAGCTTCTTGGATCTGGGGTGGTGTTAGACATTAAATTTGGAAAATTCTCAGTCATTTTTTAAAAATATTTCTTCTGCTTTGTTCTCTTTTAATTCTTCTGGGATTACAGTCACCCAGGTGTTTGTTATTGTCCCATAGCTCTTGGGTGTTCTGTTCTATTTTCCAATCCCCTTTTTTCTGTATTTCAGTTTGGGTGATTTCAGGCAGCCTGTCTTGATGGCCACAGAGTGTTTCTCAGCTATGTAAAGTCGGCTCATCAGCTGCTCAAAGCCATTCTGCATCTCTGTTGCTGTGTGTTGTCTTTGTTTTCTTCTTTTTTTCTATTTCCAGCATTTCCCTTTGATTCTTTCTTAGAGATTTTTGTCTCTCTGAAATCAGTACTTGAATTCTGCACAGTATTCACTTTTTCTATTGGTCCCTAACTTACCAGTTACTTTCAATTCCCTCCCCAATAGTTTCAACACCTGTGTCACATCTAAATCTTGTTCTGTTGACTTCTTTGTCTGCTGTTAAACTGTTAGGGTTTTTGTCTTTTCTAATTCATCATAATTTTTTTGATAGGGCAGTAAAGACTGAGGTAAATCAGTTTGTCTGACTTATCATTATAATGGCAGGACAGCCTTTTATGTCTCAAACAGAAATACATCTTCTTTTTTGGAAAATAAGTAGATATGCCCAGGCTAGTTTGAGATGGTCCTTATATGTCTCCAGGCTAAAATAGAAGACAGAGCCCTTTCAAACATCACAGCAAAAACTTTTCAGGATTATTTTGGGAAGCATTTGCTGTTGTTGACATTTGCCACAAGGGGGCAACTGGTCTTGCAGCAACCCCTCACTAGGTAAGCCCAGGCTTCCAGAAGAGAATTCGCATTATACACAATGAGACAGAAGCATACAAAGCAACTGATGTTCATGAGGAGGGCCAGTTTTTTAGCTGTCTGGACTCCGTAGCCTCAAGCAGACCACAGCTGACCTCTGAAGAGATCAGATGACTTCCTTTTATACCCCAGGTGTCTTCAGTTGTGAGCAAGCCTGACCCTAGCTCCTTGCTCAGGAACTGGCCTTCATCCCACCAAGACCTGGGCTGAGTGACCATGACCCATGGTGGCGCACACCTGTAATCCCAGCACTCAGGAGGCAGAGGCAGGAGAATGGCTGTAAGGTCGAGGTCAGCCTGGGCTACATAGTGAGTTCAAGGCCAGCCTTGAACTACATAGCAAGATCCTGTTTCAAAAAAAAAAGAAAAAGAGAGAGATCATTCAACCATTCTAGGGAGTAGGTACTGGCACCTTCAGATATATTCTGTCCACACAGCAGCCCAGATGTTGAGGGTAGGAATTCCCAAGAGGCCCAAAATAGGGACGTGAGGGCAACACAGTATGAAGCTATCATAGCTTCAGTGGTTTATGTGAAACAAACCCAAATCATAGTGCCTTATCACGGAAGTTGGGTTCCCATGCAAAGACAGTGCCCCTAACTGGCAGGCAGCTCTTTTCCCACTGAGGATTCAGGAAGCCACTTCTATCCTCTTTAGCTCTGCCATCTTCTGCAGGCAACAAAGATGGAGAAGGGGAGGGGGAGAAGTCCCTACTCCCAGCTTCAACCCCACACTTCCACCTCACTCTACTCACAACACACTGGTTCAGCTAGCCTCATGTTCCCACATGCTAAGGGTTGGGCTGCTGGGAAATAAAGTCGTGGGCGGACAGGCGTTTCCCGTGGCAGCTCTGCCCCAGGAGAGGAAGGACAGCCAGACCCGAAAAGCCCAAGTTGTACTGATAGGAACTGCCTCTAACAGCTTATTTTCTAGAATAGTATTTTCCAAAATTGCCATTGTCTGATCTTAAGTCGTGGGAGTTGCTTAGGTAAATATAGTTCTTGGGCCCTTTTCCTCAACTCTCAGTGTGGCCATCTGTGCACAGAGGCCTGGGACTCTGGGGAGCCGCGCTGCTCTAGCAAGTCAAGGCAGCGTTGACAGGCAGAGCCTCACCACCCTGGCCCAGGGTAGGAGGCAGGCAAAGCCCTCTCTGTTTGTGTGGTGACTCCTGGAGCCATGGGACAGGTCCTGTGAACTGACCAAAGGAAGGCTATCCCTGAGCCTGCCCTGCAGCCCTCCCTGGGTGTGTCCACCCTGCTGCTCGGCCCCAGGCAGGATGGTGGCATCAAGGCACAACCTAGCGCGCTGCAGCAGAAGCAGGCTGTTCTGCCTCTGACTTCGCAAACCAGACATCGAACTTTCAGTCCCCAGGCCAGTAAATGAAAACCCCTAAGTGGGACCTTGGTCAGCAAGCCTGCCTTTTTCTTCACTGCAGTGGGAATGGAGAGGAGGGAGGGATGATTTCTGCTTGGTTTTCTCTTTAGCAACACTAGAGGGCAGCATCGAGTCAACTGTTCCAATTTCTGAGCAGAAAAGCAACTCTTGGGTATCTGCCTTAGGGAATATATATTTATTTCCTTATTGTTCTTACCGTGGTGCCCCTGACATGAATCACTGGGTCTGGCAAAGGAACAAAGCAAGTGGCTCTGGGCTGGGCTTCTCTGCTGTGTGGGCTCCTAGGAGCGCAGCCCTGTGAGGAGTTGGCTGCTCACTTAGAGGAGGAATTTGAAGTTGCCTTCTACCCACTTCTTCCTGCTGATTATCCCTGACATGTCCTTAGGAGTTGGGTGTGACATTAGGGACTGTACTCACTGGGTCTTGCCGCAGTGTGGGAGCTCCTAGCAGATGCCAAATAGCCCTGGAGACACCCCTGTTCCCAGCTCTTATTTCCCACGGGTGGCATGCTTCACTCACGGTGTTGAGAGACGGATCAACCCCTCTGAGAAATGACAGGTCAGGTGCTCCCCACTGCAGTCCCCACCCACACGTTACCCCAAAGGCTTCCCTCACTGTGCCCCAGAAGCGCTGCCGCCATTGGTGCCTCCTGCCTGCTGCTTAGCTTTTTCTCTGGACTCATGTGGACCCAACTTCTGAGGACCACAGGCCAGCTCCCTGCGCGTCCATACGGGTCCTGGGTACTGATAGTCTTGCTGCATGAACTCGCAAGTGAGCAGTCAGCACATGCCTCTCTCCCTGGTTTGCAATCAGTCCTTTCTCTGGGGTGACACGGAGGTGGGGAGCAGCCCACCAGCGCAGCATCTGCACAGTGCACCTTGCCTGCCCGGGTCCTTCCTCAGAATAACGCAAGCTCTGGTCACTTCTTCTCATCCTGATGCCTGGTGGGTACCTGCCATCTGATGGACCCAAAGAGACAGAGTCCAGGTGTCGCCTCCAGCTGCTCTTCCACGTCCATAATAAATATGAGATTTTTTAACACTAACAATTTTGAAACCTCAAAGTTCCTGCTGGTACCAAGCTCCGTGGAGTTCGCTTCCCCAGGGACATCTGGCCTTGGCATTCCCCTCCTGTCCCCCCTGGGCATTGCTGGGACTCCCAGTCTTCTGGCTGCCGAGGGAGGGACTGCCTGCGCCACATCTCTCTCCTCTCTTCCAGCTGTGATCCCCCTGACAGATTCTGAGCACAAGCTTCTGCCCCTGCACTTTGCAGTGGACCCGGGGAAGGACTGGGAGTGGGGAAAAGATGACAACGATAACGCCCGCTTGGCCCAGTAAGACGCTGCCCCCGCCCCCGGAGGGCGATAGTAGAGCTTCCGGGGAGGGGCTGGGCGGGTTTTGCTCCAGTGGGGACAGCTCACTTTCAGGCGGGAGGGCGGGTGCATGGGCAAGCTTGGACGGGCTCTGGCCCATTTCACCTGGTGTTCCTCTCTTGTCAGCCTCATCCTCTCACTAGAAGCCAAGCTGAACCTCCTCCACAGCTACATGAATGTGACATGGATCCGGATTCCCTCTGAGACCCGGGTGAGCCTGCTGTGTGCCGAGGCCCAAACCAGCGATGGGGTGGTGGACACTCTGTGCAGCCTGGCCAGGATTCATCTTGCCAAGTGCTCCCCTCTGTGCCCACCTACCCATCCCCAACCCCTTGTCCCAGCCAAACACCACCAAGGCCACCCTCGCGCTGATGCAAAATACTTCCTGTGGGACCTGCTGTGTACGCACACCCGTGTGTAGGCACGTGTGTGCGAGAGCATGCTTTCCGGTTAGGGGATTTTTGTCCCCTTATTTTCTACAGAAGGAGAGGAATAAACACGCCCACTCAGAAAACAAACTGTAGGCAAGTCACAACAGAAACCTATCTCTGCTGAGATCAGAACACAGTGTGCTGCCGCAGAGTGTAATTAATTATAAACTGTGTGTGGGTCCTTGGACAAGCCAGGGAACCAAGAGTGCGAGTCCTGGGAGGAGGCAGGCTGGTGGTAGTGGGCAGAGCTGGCAGCACTTGAGGAGAGGAGAGGCGCTCACCGCTCAGGGGCAGGGTTGGGCTGCCCCGGCTTGCAGAGGCTCAGAGAGATTCATTTTAAATATCTGACTGATGGATGTTTTTGTAATCTTGGTAGGGAACTCCCGGGGAAAGGGATTTGTAAAGCTTGCTTGCAAATAATCCTTCCTCCCCAGACATTAGTTTACTTAGGCACCAGGTAGGGCTCATAAGAAGTTAAAGAAGTGCCACGAGGCAAGCAAGCAAGACCTTAGTGGGACTGTGCTAGTGCCCCACATGCGGAGTGCTGGGCACTGCTAAGAGTGCTCTCCTACTTCTGCCTTCACTGGCTTGCAGGTAATCCCCACAGGGCTCCCCTGAGCAGCCACTGATACTCCACCCTACCAAGGGCACGGGTGATAGCCAGTGGGTGGCAGTCTGAGTCCCACTGCTCAGGTGTCTGGAGGAGGCCAGTGTTGCGGTGGATGCTCTTCTCTGCACTTGAGTTGGGTGTGACTGCAGAGCCCTAAACCCAGAATCAGGACAGTTTCCTGCTGGGCACAGAATTGCCCTGCGATGAGAGCAGGGGCCTCTGCCAGGCCTTGGTGGCCTCCAGGTCAAATGTCGAGCTCTCAGCAGACAACCCTGTCGGGAAGCAGCCAGCATGAGGGCACTACAGCCCATGCTCCTCACACGCGGCTCTCCCCAAGGGCAGGTCCTAGCACCAAGCACCTCCTCCTTCCCTGGCTGCACCCCTCAGTGTCTCTGACAAAGCAGCCTAAGACCTTTCAAAACTCCTTCCAGCCCCATGTAGGAAGGGGAAAGAGCGCATTTCCACCTGGGAGGTAGTGAGTCCAGTTCTGCCAGCCCTTGCTTCTGAGTGACCTGGCCTCGAGGGCACCCAGCTCTTGGAGCCACATGGGGGAGGAGAACAAAAATTAAGTGGGGAGCAATTGGCCTTCTCACAGGCTCCCCCCGCTGGAGGCCAAGAAAGCCCGTTCAGGAGGTGCCCGTTCCTTTGTGTCTTGCTGCCAACCGGAGGGACCCTTCCCTTCCCTGGGTGCTGGGCCAGAACCCCCCCCCCAGGAAGGTCGCTCTGCAATGAAGCAGGAGGCGCTGCCTATCCTCTGAACCTGCCTCCCACCTTCTTCTCAGGCTCCCATTGGTGGCGGTCATCCACGCTGTGCAGAGATGTTCCTTCCCTGGTGGCCCCCTAGCTGGCCCCACAGGCGGCCTCTGCGGGGGATGGGAACATCTTTTCTACTGAGTGCAGCCCTATTTCAGAATTCCTTTTAATCTTTCTCATTTCCAAACTGTGAGGGGAACTCCTAAATTGACTTGTCATCAATGAATCCAGGGGTGTTTGTCCCAGGAGCCAAACTGCGGTTCCCAGGGCAAGGTTTCAACCCCCTGCCTGGAGTGTTCGCCTGAGATGCCTTTGTGGAACACACTTCTGTGTCTGATCAAGCAGGTGGCCTGGCCACGGATGGGGCCTGGTAATTCTAAAATGTGCAGAGGCTCAGGAGCTCCAAGCCAGCTGAGTTACTGCACCCTGCCGCTCCCTCCTCCCCGCAGGGTCTAGGCTACCAGGCACCGGAGTTCAGAAAGGAAGTGAGTGCAGCCCAGTGTACAGCCAGATGGCACCCGCAGATGAGACCTACTGGAGCCTTTTGCAAACCCCTCCGGGCCCGTCTTTTCATTATTGAAGCAGCCCCTGGGCCCACATCCTTCCCCTTAAGCAACTCCATCCCAGTCAGCCTGTTCCATTGGGGCAAGTGGAACTGGACAGTGAAGTGCCACACCCAGCCCCACTAACATGGGCAGGGCCTCGTGGCCTCCGTGCGGGGACAACGATTCTCTAACCATGCCCTTCCCTGCTCTCCCCCACCCCAGGCTCCCCTGGCACAGCCCGAGTCCCCAACGGCATCGGCGGGGGAGGACGTGCAGTCCCTGGCCGACTCTCTGGACTCGGACCGCGACTCGGTGTGCAGCAACTCCAACAGCAATAACGGCAAGAACGGCAAGGACAAGGAGAAGGACAAGCAGCGCAAGGAGAAGGACAAGACGCGCGCGGACTCCGTGGCCAACAAGCTGGGCAGCTTCAGCAAGACGCTGGGCATCAAGCTGAAGAAGAACATGGGCGGGCTGGGCGGCCTGGTGCACGGCAAGATGGGCCGCTCCAACTCCGCCAACGGCAAGAACGGCGACGCAGCCGAGCGCGGCAAGGAGAAGAAGGCCAAGTCGCGCAAGGGCAGCAAGGAGGAGTCGGGCGCGTCGGCCAGCACGTCGCCGTCGGAGAAGACCACGCCGTCGCCCACGGACAAAGCGGCGGGGGCGTCGCCGGCAGAGAAGGGCGGCGGGCCGCGGGGCGACGCCTGGAAGTACAGCACGGACGTGAAGCTGAGCCTCAACATCCTGCGCGCCGCCATGCAGGGCGAGCGCAAGTTCATCTTCGCCGGGCTGCTGCTCACCAGCCACCGGCACCAGTTCCACGAGGAGATGATCGGCTACTACCTGACCAGCGCGCAGGAGCGTTTCAGCGCCGAGCAGGAGCAGCGGCGCCGCGACGCCGCCGCGACCCCCGCCGCCGCCGCCGCCCCCGCGGCCAAGCGGCCGCCGCGCAGACCCGAGAACGAGGGCGCGCCGGGCCCGGAGCGCGCCTCGCCAGGCCCGCAGGCCGCGCAGCCCACGCAGCTGGTGCTCAAGCTCAAGGAGCGCCCGAGCCCCGGGGCGGCGGCGGCGGGAACGCGGGCGGCGCGCGCGGCGGCGGTGGCGGCGGCGGGCGGCTCGGCCTCCCCGGGCCCCGGCGGGGGTGCGCGGCGCGCGGGAGCGAGCGGACAGGGCCCGGGCCGCAGCCCGCCGGGGCGCCAGAGCGTCATCCACGTGCAGGCGGCGGGCGCGCGGGACGAGGCGTGCGCGCCGGCGGTGGGGGCGCTGCGGCCGTGCGCCACGTACCCGCAGCAGAACCGCTCGCTGTCGTCGCAGAGCTACAGCCCGGCGCGCGCCGCCGCGCTGCGCACGGTCAACACGGTGGAGTCGCTCGCGCGCGCCGTGCCCGGCGCCCTCCCCTGCGTGCCCGGGCCGGCGAGCGCGGCCGAGCACAAGTCGCAGACCTACACCGACGGCTTCGGCGCCGCGCGCGACGGCCTGGAGTTCGCCGACGCCGACGCGCCCGCCGCGCGCTCGAACGGTGAGTGCGGCCGCGGCGGCCCCGGGCCGGCACAGCGACGCTGCGTGCGCGAGAACTGCGCCTTCTACGGGCGCGCGGAGACGGAGCACTTCTGCTCGTGCTGCTACCGCGAGGAGCTGCGGCGGCGCCGCGAGGCGCGCGCGGCCCGGCCCTGATCGCGCCGCCCCGGGGATTCCTTTTCCATTCTGTCGGTGTCTTTTTTACATGCCCTGGTCCACCGGAAGGCGGCGCCTCCTCTGTCAGTGCCGTGTGTGTGTTTGGTCAAACGTTCCTAATGGTGCCTGAACCTACACTGACGCCACTCAGGTAGTAGACGGATAGGAAACAAGTCATACTGTTGGAAGTGGGTGTGCTAGCCTAGCATCTGCCTCGTACCTGTGGAAACTCAATAGCCATTGCAAGAGTATTTTTGTTCCTCTATAAGAGAAATAAAGAAATTCGCAGCCCTTTGTTTTTAGAAGGGAGTGTTTTACATGCTTTTTCCCCCCTTTCTTTTTCTTGTTTCCCCCCTAACCGAGCGATTGACCTCTTCCAGGGAGCAGTCGCTTGCGTGCGGTGGCTGGCACCGAGGGTTGAGCACAGAGGCGCAGCCCGGGACTGGGTGGAGCCTTCTGCGTGGCCCCCACCTGCTTCCCACCCGGGAATCTCGAGAGAGCAGGCACCTGGCACCCGCTGACGATCTAGAGGTCCCTGAGGCCCTTTAGGAACACGCGGCTCCATTTCATAAGCAAAACCAACTCCCACAGACCCCAGCGCAGCCACACTCACACTGCCATCCAGGCCACGGGCGACCATAGAAGGGGCACCGGACAACCTACCTCGCAGGGCGCCGTGAGTGTCGCGATGGCTCCTGGTGCCCCGCAGCTCAGGTGACAGGAGCTTTCCAAAGACACCTTGGGTGCAAAACTCAAGGTACTGCACTCTCAATTCGAATAGGCCCACATATGAGCAAATATGACATCCTGCTCACATTTGTCCTCTGAGGACACTTCCACAGTGAACTGTCGCCGGCTGGCCCCTTAGGAGGTGATATCACATGGGCGTCCCGGGAGAGAGGCAAGGAATTAATTGGCCCTTCAGTCACTGTGTAAGCTCCCGCTAGGCTGCTCGGAAACCCAGCCTGGCCTCTTTGCAAAGGGAAGCGGCCGAGGGAGACTGAAAAGAGAGGAAACCCACCCCACCCCACCTGCATCCATTGGGGTCCAGCCAGGTAAAGGGGTGCACTGTGACTGGGGCCCCCCACAAGGTAGGACTGGCCCTGCCTCTGGCTCCAAGACATATTGAGGGAGCAGCCGAGCTCTGAGTGGTCTCTTTTTTGGTGCCTCTTACATTTCTTGAGGAAAATTTAAAAAAAAAATGTGTCCTTAGCTACCCTGTCTTGAGCAGCAATATGCAGCCTCTTCCTTCCAAGATTACCTCTGGAGACGACCGTTCTTAGCCAAGGACACAGAGGAGCTAACCCTGCCTCACTAAGGAAAGAGCTTGTCCCCAGGAAATATGGGTAAGATGGGTAAAATCTTCACTAACAAATGAGTACTTCCAAATCTCTGAGAGCTTTAGAACAGCCTGAGAACCCTAAGAAAGGAGGAAGCACCTGGCTTCGTGGTCACCTTGGCCTGAGAAACTACAGGAGGGGGGCTTCTCTCCATTGGAAGCAGCTTCTCTTCCAGAAAGGATGCCCCACACATATGAGGAGCAGCAAAAGCAAAAAATAAAAAGATGGGGAGGGGATTTTTTTTACTTGTTTGAAAAATTACAATAAAGTAACTATCTCCTGTGAGTAATTCCTTTTGTTTTTAATTATTCCACAGCCTGTGGAGTTTCAGTAATTTATTCAAGTTTTGCAGAAGTGGTTCCTTAAATCGAAATTATTTAGCAAATAGAATCTTTAAGATGTTTTTTAAAGTTTTAATGCCAAACAAGATACTTTCAGTGTGTGATAATTACTAACATCCGTGTCCCTAGTAGTGTTGTGGTTTCTTTTGTTACTCAGAAAAAAAAGGTAGTTTTTTTAAAAAAAAAGAAATCTTTCATCAAGAGGATCTGTGGCAGCTGTTTTGGACTGATTCATTCCGTCCTGTCACACTGAGCAGCTGCTTCACCCCCCAAAGCTGTGGGGTCATGGAAAGTATCATTTCCTGTTAGATGCTGCCTACTCTACTGCTCACCCTTAGGACAATTTTAAGGTGTTAAAATGCTTAAATTCGCATTCAGAAACCAAACTCACATGCATGTGATGCCAAGGAGACATTAGTTCCTGTTTGTTTTCTCACATTTTTAATGTTAAAACAGCCAACTAGACATTTCCAAAACGGGCTATGCAAATCTTTTATCTTTTTCCTGCTCTCTGCCAGGTTTAAAAAAAAAAAAAGACAAATGGAGATTAAAAAGGGTCCATTGTAATGGAGAAAACTCTTCCAAACAGGCAGCATTTCATATGTATTATTGAAAAAATGACGATGCATTCTGCCTCCTTGCATTGCCGAGTTACCTCCACCAGCCGCCCTCTGACGACGGATGTGTTATGAGCGAGAGCCTGGGACGCAGCCACAAGCTTCACCCCAAGCCCTTCTGGCCATGCGGAAGACCCCAGCCCCTCAGCTCAGTCACAAGGTGGGCTAGACAAGCTGGGCACCTGCTGCTGCCTGCTCCGGGCCCACGCCTTACCCTCAGTCCACATCATTTAAGAATCACCATTTCCTTCTGTGATTCATCCTTCCAACTAGGGAAGTGAGAAAGCCCATTGTGCTAGGGAATGCAGTGGCCCTGTGCACTGAGGACATGCTCCACGTTCTTAAAGAGCCCTTCAGACTTGGTTGATGGCCTTAGACCACCTTAGCTTTCAGACTCAGGAAAACTGTGTTAGTGACAGTTAATGACATGGGGACCCAGGAGCTCCCTAACGCTCTTCTGTGATTCCGGGCTCTCTGTAGAGCAGGGAAAAGGAAGAAGGCAGCCCCACCTACTGGCATTGCTGTGCCAGCCCGTCCTATCCCTGAGCAGTGTCCCCATCCAATTTGGCTGTGGGTCCCTTTCCAGAAGAGCAGATGTCTCTAAGAAACAGCAAGTTTCCAGAAGGATACCGATACTTCTAAACCCCTGTGGAAATTCACATTTCACATTTCAGAAATTCACATTTCCTGTACATGTATTACTGGGTAAATAATTTTTTAAAATAATATGTTGTTAAGGAAAGGTGTTTTTCAGTGTATTCTGTTTGTAGATTTTACGCAATGTTGTGTTGAAATTTTACAAGCCAAGTTCAAACTGTACTATAAAATTATTTTTATATTATTTTGAGAATGTGCCACGCAGCGGTATTTTACACCCTGGTAACTAGAGGTGGGAAGAGGGGCTCTGCTGTGGGCTCTGGGGATTTAAATGCTTTTGCAGGTACCCTCTGAGTGGGGGTGCATAACTGTCTTTCCTTTTTTAATTGAGAACTTGATCTTTGTTTTTCTGTTCATGGGTTTCTAGTACCACACCTTTCCTCTTAAATGAATACTTTCTGTTCACTAAGTTATTGTGGACCTTTCTTAACCTATTACCACCCAGAGTCATTTGAATCTATTATTTTACAAACTTAATGTTTTCCAAAATGACTTACTTTATTAATTCCAGTAGCTTACTGTCAGGAACTTGGTGGCACGAGATAAAAGGACTCTCCACACTCCCAGGTGCACTCCTTGGGGTGTGGAAATCTTCCATGTAGCACCCACCCTGTCTCTGGGGAGGGACCATGGGGACATCAGTGCTCCCTCCAGCATCCATAAGCTTATTTTGCAAAATACACTACAAAAACAGACTTCATCTAGCAAAATATAT
>PVJO010016799.1:0-40933 GCA_004026905.1 Hystrix cristata
AGAGGGGAAAGGGAAAATATGGAAAATGATGAATGAACCTGCTGTAAATAGGGAGGGAGGGAGCAGAGGGGAGGGGCAGGGGAGAGGGGGGAGAACCAAGATGTATCATGTATAGGTACAGAATAAATGTAATGAATGTGACCATTGTATGTAGAATGTACCAATACATGTTCTTGGTTTAAAATTTTAAAAATTTTAAAAAAATTAAAATACCTAAGAATTATACCAGGGAATTGAAAGACTTATATGATGAAAACTATAGTACACCAAAAAAGAAGAGGACATTAGAAAATTGACAATCTGCGTGTGGTGGCGCACACCTGCAATCCCAGTACTCAGGAGGCTGACGGAGGAGTGCCATGAGTTCGAGGCCAGCCTGAACTACACAGTGAGACCCTATCTTGAAACAAAACAAACAAACAAACCAAAGAAAATGGAAAGACATCCCTGTTCTTGGAGAGGCAGAAACAATACCAGACCAGACACCCACTTTATTAACTACATATTCTGGTCTTAGAAGTGTTTGTAAAATTAACTTCGTTCACAGTGAGGCTTAAGCAATCTGAGCAAATTTAGCAGTTGGAAACTGCCAGAATCCATGCATAAAGAAGCCTAGAACAGTAAGCCAGGAGAGGAGGCAAGTGAAGGCATTGTAAAGGCTGGACTTCTTGCTGTTAGAGGATGGGAAAGGAGCTGGTAAGCTGTTACTGGATATCGAACAGAAGGTAACTTCCAGAGCCCTGGAGAACTTGAGTTATCTGAGCGTTGATCACATACGAGACTATGAAACTGCAGGTTCAGGACGTCATTAGTTAGAAACCTGGAGATGCAGCATTCACTGGCAAGCCAAGGGACAAGCTCTAGCCAGCCATAATCAGCTGTGAAACCCTGAGCAGTTCAGGTGACCGCTTGGAGCCTCCATTTCGTCACTTACAAAATGAAGGGAATTAAATAATTGGATAACAGATCAAGTTAGGTAATTCTGCCCTTTTCCCCTTGGTGTCTTATACAATAGGACACGTGAAAAAAATGGAACTCAAACTCTATGGGAAATAGGACATCACTGTAGTAAGTAGCAACAGCTATATGCACTACTTTGCCTTATCTTTATATAGAATTTACCTATCATTTTAGGATCTCCCACCCCTCCCTCTCTCCTCTCTCTCTCTTCTAATCACCTCTCCTACAGTGTTCTGTTTTTTATCTTAATAGAACTAATCACTTGCTTTATTTACTGTCTTCTCAGTTAAAATACAAATGCCATGAGAGTTTGTTTTGCTTACAGATGCATTCCAGCACCTAGCACAGTACCTGGCGCAAGGTGTATACTTAATAAGTGTTACTAAGTAAATGAAAGACTAAGTGAATGATCTTTCCAGTGTCTGTTTTAGAAAAACAGATAATGAAGTGGTTACATTTTACATACCATAAAAATTCAAAAGCAGCTTGTTGACTTGTCCTTTGCTGTGCAGACACTTTTCGTTGTTGTTGTTGTTGTTGCTGTTAAATTTTTATTTTTATTTGTACCTGTTTGCAGTGCGTAATTATTGCATTCTTCATGGGGAGTGGGTACACACACATAATACATCCTAATTCTTTTTTCCTTTTTTTAAATTCCTTTTTATAAATAATGTAATCCCATTTGTTCATCTGTGCTTTTGGTGACATATTGAAAAAAATTTACCGAGTCCAAATCAAGGCCCACTACCTGGATGTATTTTCCCAGGAGCCTTACATTTTTAGATCTTACGTTTCTAAACAGTGACCTTATTTTTGTGTAGATGTAAGATAAGACTCGGTTTCATCATTCTACGTGTGGACAGTCAGTTTTCCCAACATTATTTCTTAGTTCAGCGGTAAAGCATTTACCTAAGACCCACAAGGCCCTGGGTTTGACTCCTAGCCCTCGAAAAACAGGACTGAAAATAATACCCATTTATTATCTCAGAGTTGTGCAGGTCAGAAATCCCAGTAGGCTTCATCGTGCTCTCTGCTCAGGGTCTCACAAGGCCGAAACCAAGATGCTGGCCAGCCAGGCTACCTGAAGGCTCTGGAGAAGCGCCCACTTCCAAACTTGTTCCCGTGACCGGCTGGATTCATTTTCTTGCACTTGCAGGACCAAAGTCCCTGGTGGCTTGCTAGCTGTCAGGTCAGATCTCTTTTCAGTGCTGAGAGGCCACCCACGTTCCTCAGCACGGATCTCCTATCTTCAAAGCTAACAGTGGTGTGTCCAGAGTGCCGCTTGCTTCAACTCTCTTTGACATCTGCTGTGGTTTGGGCTGCTTGACGAACACCTCACAGAGGTCCGGAGGTTGCAGGCTTAGTCCCCAAGGTTGCATTGTCGGAAGGTAGTGGGACATTTAAGATTTGGGGGTTCCTGGGAGGCCTCAGATCAACAAGACTGAGCCTCACAAGGGACTGTGGGACCCTACCCCCTCTCTCTGGCTTCCTGTTTCTAATGATAGTCTCTCTCACACACATACAGTCCCACCATGATGTGATGCAGTCAAGAAAGCCCTCCACCAAGCCGCGCCAATGCCAGTGTCGCACCCTAGAATCCCCCAAACTGTGAGCTATAATAACCTCTTTTATTTACAAAGCTACCCTGCCTTAGTAATTTCATTATAGTCAGGCAAAAAAAAAAAAGATAGAGAGAGACCACCTTCACTCCTACTTCCTCCCCAACTGCCACTAGCCAGAGAGAGCACTGCTCTGAAGGACTAATGTGTTTCTAAAGGACCCTGGATGAAGCAAGGTAATCTCCTTATTGTAAGGTCAGTTGTGCTATTTAATGGAAGGGGAGAAAAATTATTTCTTTTCTCCCTCCTCATAGGCTCTGAACTGGGACATATTTATACTAACAAAGTGTAGATCAAGACAAGAATAACAAGCGATTTTAGTAACATGCTGTGTGTCACACAGGAGAGAAGTAGCTCTCTGGAAAGCAACTTTCAGCTGTGGCTCAAGAAACTGTCTCACATATTTTAAAACAAGCAGTAAGTCCTAGAGTGACAAGACAAAGTAGCAATAAATTTCAAACCGTGGAGGCAGGGAAAGCACTTGAAGCTCTCAGTCTGCTCCCCTTTCCTCTGCGGTCTGCGGCTGTCGTCTCCGGCTGAGGAGCAGCTGCCTCCATTGGGCAGAGGAGGATTCACGTCTCCGGCTTTAGGGGGCAAAGCGGAGGAGGACAGGGGACCTTTTATCTGTGTGAGTTCCTATCTTGCCCTCGAGCAATCAGAGGGAAAGGCCGAGAGACCTTCTGCTTTTTAATTACCTTTAGCTAGATAATCCTCAATATTTTAGGAAGAAATACTTTGGTTCTGTTTATAACAACATAATCAGAGATCTTTCATCACATTCCCCGGTTCTGGGGACTGGGACAGCGGAGGGCAATTTAGAAATCTCGCCTTTACAAATTCTGTCTACCACTGGACTTTAGCCGAACACATTGTTGAAATATATCCACTTCTCTATACTGTGTACTTGGTATATATTTTTCTAAATTGAGAACTTGCTTTTCCCCAAAGATGGCACACTTTGAAAAATCAGGGGCTATATGGATAATCAGGAATTTTAGATGAGTGCATCTCTGAAGTAAGAAAGAAACTATTGTCTCCATTTTAGACATAAGCACCTAAACTTTTAAGTGGGACTTGCCCAAGATCCCGTGGCTCCCGGTAGCAGAAAGAGCAAAAATTTGCTGTTGCTTTTCATAGCATCCACATGTTTAAACAAAGCTTTATCGTTGTCTAAGATTTTCCCCAAAGCTGTTGGAAATCCTCTGGGCATCTCTAATTGCTGAGTTGTCGGGCTGCTCTACTCAAGTACAAACCAACGTCTCTGCAACCAGCCAGATTCTATGTATTAATATGGAAAGATCTCCAAAATATATTGTTTACTAGCTCCAAAAAGGAGACTGGTGCAAAGAAGAGTAGATAATATGCCATCTTTTCAGTAAGTTATCTTTCCCAGTAAGTGGAAATAGGAATATATACATATTTTTGAATATGTATTTATATATTAATGAGTATGTATATGTTAATATATGTATATATTTAAATGAATATGCATATATTAAGAAGTGCTAGAAAAATAGAGACTAATTAAAATGATGACTACTTACTTAGGGCAGAAGAAATGGCAGATGGAAAAAGGGATGAGGTTGACAATTATCTAGATCTTTTAAAATTTCATTTGTATTTTGACCTCAAAGTATTATGCCTCCAAAGAATAAATTTTTACAAAGCAAAATTATAAAAATTAAGAATTATCTATATCATCTGTTGACAAGATTAGCACCACTTATTTCTATGAAATAAACCTCATTTGAGAGGACAGAAAAAAGTGTGGAAAATAACAAGAGCATGCTCCATCCACCCAAACAAACAGAACATGTCTGCCATGTGATGGAGGCCCACCGCTCCCAGCTGAGAGGAAGGCAACGAAGGGCACAGGCGTGCTCTGAGGGTGAGCCTTCCCCAGAGACTGATTTACATTCCCCTCTTGGGGGATACAAACCCCAGCAACCCAACTGAGAGGCCAGCATCTGCAAGGAGAAAAGATGCAGGATGTGATTGCTTTTCTCAGCTAGGACAAGGTTTCATTCTCCTAGTTTCAGATTCACATCATTTTACTTTTTTTACATCTACATCCTTTTACATTTCTATCGTTTACATTTGTTAGGAGATCTAGTCTCCTTTTTATGTTAATTGACTGCTTTGGGCTCTGACACAGACACTTAGCACTAACAGTCAATTGCTCTTTCCTCAGCCATCTGGCAAAAGAGTTGAAACCAGCAATTTTTCTGAGTCAGATTTAGATTTCTGAAAATGAATGTGCACATAGGCAAACCCCCCTGGAAGTGCAGGACAAAAGCAGGGGCAGGTAGTCGGATGCTATAAACTCAACTCTGGAGTGAAAGAATCTCAAAAGAGAGGCCCCTGCAGGATTTGGGCTACCTGACACCGCCACCACTCTCCCCAGTGTGCAGAGCGGGGCTGGGGATTAGGCCACGTCTCTCCTGTACCCTCAGTCCAGAATGGGAGGAGCAGTCTTCACTGGGGCCCTCGCCCTCCTTTCAGACAGGTTACTCACTTAGACATGCTCACCTGTAGTGCCTAAGTGGCCCCTGTGACTTCAGCAAGGACTCATGGAGCACGCTGGCTTCTGCATGGCGTCTTCTGGTTCTTCAAGCTCCTCAGCTGTTCGTCTCCCTTCCCCTCATGTTTCCTGGCTGTGTCTGTCCTTCAGCGCTGGTGTCCTTGCCTTCTGTTCTCAGTCCATCTTACACCATTACAGTTATTCTTCTGTTTGCAGAGTTGAGACATATATGGGCCTAAAGTCCTCATGCAAGTTAGTTCTTAAGAGGGGAGACACTCTAACCCTGGCTGACTTTCTATATGGATCCATCCAGATTTCATGGAGGAACACCAAACTTTCTTCACACCAAGGTAGTAGCAACTCCATGCCTGACCGTCATTGCCTGCTTCCCAAATGAAGTCTCCTGGCAAAGCCTCCTCTCAAAATCAGAGCAGAATATATCACACACAGACACACTAGTTTCAGTGGCTCAAAAGCCATACAAGTATTAGTAAGTCACAAATCATGTGCTTCCAGATCAAAGGCTATGTCACTCTGTTATTGGGTAGAATATTCCAAATAAACGTTACTGAGTTCTGGATTGCTCAGCTCTCTTTCTGGAGTTGGATTCCACGTTCTTCCTACCTCGAACAAAGAATTGAACAAAACAAGCAAAAAGCAGTGGCACAGTTTATTTAAAAGGCACAGTGGAGGGACTGAGGATTTAGCTCATGTGGCAGAGCACTTGCCTAGGAACTGCAAGGCCCTGAGTTCAATTCCCAGCACCAACCTCCCCCCAAAAAAATCAATAAATAAAAGGCACAATGGAGATTGGGAGAGAAACTGGCTCTGCAGAGTAAGTTTGGGCCAAAAAAAAAAAAAAAAAGGAAAAAAGTTAGAAAAAATAAAAATATGTATTGTATCTGAGACGTGTATGGGCTATCACAGTAATATATAACAGTGCAGTCTGTCTCTTTAATGGGTCTCTTCATGTTGTCTAAATCCCGAGGAAACCCGTGAGAACTTCTACCTCTGTGAGAACTTCTACATCCGGGAACTGAGAGGTGGTGCCGGGATCTCACACCTCAGCTGATGGCAGGTCTAGGCCATTCTCGGGAGAAGTCGCATCTGTCTGAATCTTGTAATTAACAGTAGGCCATTCCTACTTTCCCCAGCTTTAGCCACGCCTCTCTCCGACCTCGATCCCTAAATCTTCCCCATGTTTATGACAGCCTTATTGTCTCATTTGGCCCTACTTATCCTCTTTGTAGACATTGCAAATAAATACACAAGTGCTCGTCGGGTTAATCCTGTGCTGCATCTGTGTCCAGGTGTGCCCGCCCATGCATCACTCCCGCAGAGGAAATACGCCCCAGCTCTAACCTTCTTCCGTCTTTGGAGTCCCCTCATTCCGCCTTCTCTCTGGTCCTCGTGTTCACATCAGCAGGGGGGAAGGCTGATATGGCAGAGACAGAACACACGAACGCGGTGTAGCACAAAATCCAGACAGGGTGGTCTTTTCTCGTGCGTGTAAGCTGCCCTAAATAGCCTCGGTTCTCCTTTCCTTTTGTTTCTCACTCTGTGTTTTAGATTTATTTAATGAACTATGCAATTTTAGCATATTTATTATCTCTTTGAGCCTCTCTGGTCTAACGTCTGTAAAAACTTGCCTGGCGCGGTACTTGCAGGCTACCGTGGTGTTGGGGCTCAACAAGTGACGCTCCTGAGTACGATGCTGGGACACGCTGACCTAAAGCAGCACTCAGTCGCAAGGGCTTTCTGACTTTTCCCACCCTCCCTTCTTTCTAACTGATCTCTCTCCCTAACTGCAAATGGAGGCTTTCTCTAAGTTTCCCTTCTCTACCTGAAGACCAGACTACCGAGGAGGACACTTTGATCTTCTTACTGAAATTTCACCGACCTAAGAAGATGAAACCTACATCACAGGAGAAGAGACTGAAATCAAGCACCAAACCAGCGCCCAGAAGAGCTATGTTCCTTCCGCTGCCTTTCATGTAGGCCTACATTTGTCAGTTTTCCACAACTATAACAACAACCTGAGATAAATCAACTCAGAAAGATAAAAACTTTACTTTGGCTCTTATTTTTAGAGATTTCCATTTATGACTGATTACCCCCACTGGTTTGGGTCTTTGACAGCATATCATGGTAGGAGAATGGGGCAAAGTGTAGCTGTTCACCTCATGGCTGAGATGTGGAAAAAAACAGGAGTCTTGCCGTCCCCTTTCAGGGTGCACTCTCAAAGGCCAGATGACCTCTTGCTGGGCCTCCCATTGAAACTTCTACCACTTCCCAACAGCACCAGACTGGGAGCCATTCCAGATCCAAACTACAGCAGGGCCTGCTCATTTTGCCTAAAGTTCATTTGCTCTCCCTCTAAAAGAACCCTTCATCCCTTGCACACATACACACCCCATGCTCTCCTCTCCTCTAGGGAAAGAGTATTTAAGCCTCAACCATCTGGCCCTTCTCTGAGATTCACATTTTGTGTGGTTCCCAATGCACATGTGCATGTTAAATAAATTTGTATGCCTTTTCTCCTGTCTACTATCAAAAGCTGTAAAGTCTCAAACCTGTGGAAGAGACAAGAGAAATTCTCTTTGTCCCTACAGTCACATTAAAGTAGTTTCTCACAAGATGACATTTCACTGGCTGGTCTCTTTTTCTGTGAAATGTCTTTTCATCTCTATTTCACCTTATGATCACAAGTTACTCTTCTTTTTTTAAATTTTCAGATTTCCCTTTGTAATTTTATAACCTAGAAAGTAATTATGAATTCAAAAGGGTAAAAGGACCCACCCAATTCATTTTATTGAAGCCCAAGGACTAAGTCTTGTTGAGCAATATCTAGACTAATCCCCTGTAGGATAACACGGTGGAAAGGACAGTCATCAGTTTGACCTCTCGCCTTCTTCTAGAGACTACCTGCTTCCTCCCCATCCCTTCACTTCCTACTGTCATCAGGCATTGATGACTCATCTGAGGACCCCAGACTGACTATTCTAAAGCACTGGCTCAGTGCTGGCTTCTTGCTGCTAATATCGATTGCAATTCAGGTTGAAAACAGCTGGGCGGAAGAGCTGTGGGCGATGGCTTTAGGAAGACAGACTAGCCACTCTAAAAAGTGCTTAGCTCTGGCACTGGAGAGACTGCAGTATATATCTCTCTGGACTCCACTTTTAAACGGTCTTCTTTCTATTGACATATTCATTCTCGAAACTAAATACAATGTAACTACTTAAATTTAAAATTCTGCAGAGACTTTCATACATTGTTCAGTACCTTCCACAAGGTTCCAAATTCAGGCCAATGTGATTGCATTTGGAGTGTTTATAGGCTCACGATCACTGTATAGGTCATGGTACAGGGTCTCCTTTCTCTGGTCATTTTCCATTTTCATTCTCAAAGGGTAACCATAATTTCAAAGGTGCAAAGTTGCAGTCCATGCCATGCCAACATCGAACACTTAAGAAACTTCACATTTAAATAAACCCAGACTTCTTGCTTATATTGAAAAATGAGAGCTCTGGATCTGCAGTCTCCTCTGACAACAATCATAGGCTGCCATCTTTAGACAGGCCGCACCACTGCCCAGTCTTCACGGGCCCTAACCACACTTGACCAGTTCGTTCATTTACACTTCCTGTATGGCTGAACTGTAGGTTACAGTATTCCTAGCCATTTCCTCATGTTTTGCCTGAGGTACTGTTATCTGTTCCCTCTGGTATACAGGCTTCATGCAGCCTAATCCTCCTGTCCAGGTTCCTGCTTTTTGTACATCTTTGATACTTTGTCTGCCTCACCAAGTCTTTCCACCCCTACTTTCCTATGTTTGCAAAGCTCCTTGTTCTTGGTCTATGCCTATTTCTTCAGGCCTCTGTTTGACCTTGCCCAGTCCTGTAGTTACTCTTCCCTTAAGCTAACAATTGATCTGACATCCAGAACTGCAGGATGCCTGGGGGATTATCTTTTGGTGTTCTGATGTTCACTTTCAGCTTTGCAACAAAGAGTTCATCACATTGACCCGGAAAACACTGTCAGAACCCCAGAAGCTTCTTTAAAAACCAGTCAAGTGTTTCAGGAGTCTAGTGCTAAACCTGTCAGGTCCGGGGCCTGTCCACTCGGCTGGTACCAAACACCTCTGAGGTTCAACAAAGCCTTGAGTGAATAACAAGATGAAATGGCTCGACCTTCAGGTATAAGATCTCTCCTTTCCTTCCCAGCCTGTCGCTGGTTCAGATTATTTTTATCATTTTTCAAAGCAACAACGTTTATTTCCTCTGCTTCAGTGAGCTGTGCAGATGCAAGGTCTAGAAGGAATATTTAGTGGTCGCCATGGTTACCATTAGTCATATGAAGTTATAGCTTGTGTGCTGATTCCTCTCTTCACAGCTGTAAAAAGAAAGCATGCACCAAAAGAGCAGGCGAGCTGGGACTCTGAAGACTTTAATTCTGTGTTGCATCCAGCTCCTCTGGTAATTTATCTTGATCTGTGAGTTTAATTCACACTTTAAAAATATGGGCCAACATGGTTTCATAGCACATGAAAGCAAAAAGGGAGTTTAGGAATAATTTAGCTTCAGCCTCTTCTCTTATAAATAAGGAAACTGAGGCCCAGAAAAAGAAGGAACTTAGCACTACATAGTAAGCCAATTAGGCATCAAAGGAAGTATAATGAGTCAATGCCAGGTCTGGGGCTCCTTCAACATCTCACATTCTAAATAAATGAGAAACTCGATCATGTAAAGCTCTCAGAATGATGAGGACCCTCCCAGCTCCATGAGAGTCAGGGAAGTCTGAGCCAACACAGAGGGACTGGGCTTCTTACAACTGGATGAGAGCCAAAGCCCACAAATGGGCTCCACAACTATGTTAGGCTTGGAATATCTACGGAATTTTATGACTAGTTAGGTCCAGATGGTATAAATGGTCACTATTTCTGGTGGTTTTTCTGAAAAGTAGTACCCCAAAAGCACTGTACTTCTTTCTGGGGTCCTGACTTCTTGTATCTTACAGTTGCTATGCCCTCCAGCCTCAGTGTTCAGTAGAACCTCATCTCCACAAGACCAAGGACTATGGCTATTATTGGATTGCTTTATAATTTGGTGTAAAAATAAAAGTATATAGAGAATATCTTAAGCAAGAAGTATCCTAGGGTCTCCTCAGGGTTTTTGTGTGGCTACATGGTCTTCCCAAAGCCACCTCCCGTAAGTCCCTTTCCCAACTATTTTCAACTGAATTACAATAAACACACATCCAAGGAAAGCGTTCTGTTTTATGAACTCAATATTTGACTAGTTTTTTGCCTAATTCAATTCAACATTAGGTTGAAGTGAACTACACAAACAGTTCTGCATAGATCTTATTTCTAAGTACCATTCCTGACTAAAAAGAAACAGCGCTCCTCAAAGGGACAAGGCAAAACAAAAAAATACAAAAGAAGGTTCAAATACTGAAAAGTAAAGAAGTGCTCAAAAAGATGATGGGGTATGTCAAAAGGCCTCAAGGCAAGCTTTAAGGATATTGACTGGGCAAATTTGAGACACTTTTAACTTCAAAATGAATTAACTGACACTGTTGTTATAATTTATTTAATAAAAATAAGACTACTAATTCAAATAGAAGGATAGAAGGCTTATCCTTTCAAATAGAAGGATAAGCTTGTAGTACAATGCTAGCTAATATAAACAGATGAAAAATAATAACAGATGCAGGCAAGATTCATCAATGGATGCTAAAACTATTCGGAAAAAAGTATGGAGAGAATAGGACAGTAAATCACCTTAATGTCTCCCTACAGGTTGCAAAGAGAGATGGTAATTTTGCAGTGGAAACACCTAGCATTTACCACCTTACACTTGTGGCAGTTAATGCCACCAACAGGGTGTGCCTCGTGAGGGAAGACACCACTAGGAACAAGCATCACTGGCATGGTATGCCCGGAAAAATACAGCACCTCAATTTCATCATGAGAAAACCTGAGGCAAACTGAAATTTTTTAAAAATTCCTTCCAAATACCTGGCCTGTTTTACTTCAAAAAAAAAATCAATGTGATAAAAGATAAAGCTGAGGAACTACTGCAAATTAAGATACTAAAGAGACATGACAACTAAAAGCAATCAGTGATCTTGGACTGAATGCTGGCTGGTTCAGGAGAAAACAAACTGATCTAAAAATATTATTAGAATTATTTTTGAAACTTAAACATTGCCTTAAATTAAATAAGAGCATTATATAATGTTAACTTCCTGAATTCACTTGTGATACTGTGGGTCCATAAGGGATAAAGGGATATAATAGCAGAAATTAACACTCAGGTGGGGGAGGGCAGAATGTAAAAGAAAAAAGAGCAAAATGTTAAAATGGTTGAATCTAGATTGGTGTGGAGAGGTAGGTTTTTGTAATGGTCTTAAAACTTGTGTAAATTTGAAGTGGTTTCAAATTTAAAAGTAAATTTTAAAAAGTCTTCCATTTCAAGGATTATGTGTAAATAGCAGGTAAGTATAGACAAGGTCAATCTGACAGTTCACAAGGAAATAATCATTTAACTACACTTTGAAGTGCCAGTGAAAAATATGTGGAGATTTATTCTTTAAGAAAACATTGAGTCACATTAATATTAATGTTTATGAACACTTCATGCAGTTACATAGTTTCCATCTTACAGTAAATCACATTTTCTAAGTACAGTACAAGCATATCAGCAGACATCTCATCCTTGTATGTTCTTCCTAAAATGTTGACATCCCCCATCAAGTTATGAGGTGTATTTTCCTTCTTCAAGAACTTTAGAAGGCCTTTAACTGCCTTGACCACTATACTGCTGCGGAAGACATGCCTCATGACTTTCAAGGCTCAATTATACAGAGTATTGAAAAGTCTACCTTGTCTCTTTTGTTCCTTGCTCTGGGGATGATAAAAATGACAATGCAAAAAAGTGCAACAGGGGCCCACGGCTTCCCAAAGACCTTCCCAAGACCTCCTATCTGCTGCCCGACTGGACTTTGGGAGGAGATCTTCAGACCTGCATAGTCCTGCCAGACAAGCAGCAACCCTAACTCACCTTTCCTCAGACATGACTATAATCTATAACTATGTTTTGTTCAAGAAAACTTAATTAAATACTTGATAATAGAATGGATTAACAAAACAGATATTACCACCTAAGATTTTAAACCAGAGGTTTTGCAAATACCATAAAACTGCGTTTAAATGCACTCAGTCTGCCACCCTGGTATTGATAAAGATGACAACTGATTAGGCACATACTTTTTTCTGTGTAGTAAAAGCTTGCCAGTTCTGTGTCTTTCTTGACGTTTCTAGCATTCCCCTCCTTGTACACTTTGTTCACTCCAGGTATGCAATCACTCTGCAGTAAATAATAGCTACAGAATTTCTCTTCAGTGCTTTATTTCTGTCTGCTCCCTAAAGTCTTTCAGTTCTCTAAGACATGTTAGTTCGGTATGCTTCGAATAGTAGGCTAAAGACCCACACAAACTTTCCTCATCCTTGAGCATACATTCAGAATCTTGTTACTTAGCAGATATATATATAGAGGGGGGGCGGGGGGAGAGACAGAGAGACAGAGAGGGGAGAGGGAGGTGTCTTGTTGTATCATGGAAACTGTAAGTTCCGTGACAAGGGTCTATATGTGTCATTGAAATATCACTCCTAACCTCCCATGTGCACCTAGCACCATCTTACTTATGTAGTACTACATTAATAAATACTTGCCAATATACTGATGATCCTAAAGTACTATTACCCTATTTATGTGGATAACTTTTCTTCAATCTTCTACAAATAATATTTGAAGAAAAATGTAAGATCCCTGTACCCTAGTCAAAGAGGCTGGCCTGGTGAGTGATCTATTATAAAGGAGATGTCCCTGGTCCCTTTGCTGACCCAGAGCTATCTCATCACCTTACCTCACTGGACAGGTCCCTTCCTCCCTCTTAACCTCACACTTAAGACAAATTAGATAGACTCTGTGTCTTCTTCTCTCCTCTCTCTTACATTAGCATGAAGTTGGGAGACTACTCTAATTCTCCTAGACCATTCTCCTTAAACATAATTAAGCCAGTGTAAATTCACTCAGACAAGTTAAACGTTTTTAGACTACAAAAAGCTCCTAGCATTAACATCTCTGTCTGGGAATATTCAAACAAGAAATTTATACAGCACGAAGTGCTGCTGCAAATCTAAGAAGGGATAACAACTTCACCTCCCCAAGGACTCAATTAACTGTAGCATCTATTAAAGTCTAAAAAGACATTACAAAAGTAAAGGAGGCACCCCATCTCCCACAGAAAAAATGATGCTCAGTCTCTGGTGATGTATGCTGGCATATAATTTACAACTTATGGTCTGGAAGTGACTGTGTCACCCCCGGGACAAGAAACTACCTAGCGAGCCAGCCAGGTTTCCTTGTCATTTGAAAGGAGAAAATGAGAAAACTTAGGTGGACCCTTGAACAATAAAATAGCAGTTCAAACCCTGAGTGAAAATCATGATCCTACATTTAGTCCTTAGCTCACAGCTTTGAATATTATCTCCAAGTCACCTTTGGAATAACAGGCAAGTCACCTGGGGCAGAAGACACGGAGAAAGCATTGAGAAGAGAGAACAAGGAGGCACAATTTGGGTCATTCTCAAAATGCAAGACCCTGCTCCGGGGCACGGGTTTAACTCCAGAGCGCTCAGCTCTGACATCGAATATGTTCAGATAACTACCTGGCCAGTAATCTACACCAAATCCCCATACTCCAGTGATTCATTCGGAAAAGCTCCTAAACAAGCACCAGCTTGGGGATCATTCACACTGATTCTCCAGGATTGAGAAATGAAAACACTTCAGAGCTACTAATCACTGGGCAGAACTTGGGGTGAGGTCATGTTTGGAAAGAGGAGATGAACCAGTAGGAAAGATTAATGGAGCCCCGAAAAAGCAAGTTTAAACAATGTGCTCATGAATCTGAAGTAATTGTAAACCAATCAAAAAGCAAAAGACATGGCTGTTTTTTAGCTTGTATTTTGGGCCACCCTGTGAAACAGCTGCATCTTGCTTCCTTACTGCTTTACTGCTCTCCCGGGTCAATGATGCTTTACAAACTGCAGCTCCAGTCTCGTTGCTCCCTCCACTAGGAAGAGAGGAAGAGGAGGGGGAGGAGCAGGAGGAGAGGGAGGGGGAGAGGGGGAGGGGAGGGGGGCGGGAGTTAGAATAGACATGGAAGTTAAGAAGGCTGATCCATGTTGCTACTTCCCCAGTATGCCTGAAAATTAATATGAGTGGTTAAAGAGAAACACGGAATTGTTTCGTTGGCTTTCTTCCATTCAACCAAATAAATATTTTCAGTTGCCTATAATTTTTCACTATGGGACTCATTAAAACTATTGCCATTTTGCATAAAGAAAAAAGTTAATCTGGAAAAAATTTTATTTTTTACATGGCCAGTCTATGAAAGTTTTGTAATGGGGGTTTATTGCTTTGTATATTTACTGGGCAAAAATTACAAATGCCCTGTGCATTGGATACTTGGTGTCTAGGAGAGCTTCTTCAAATCTCAAAGTCACACAGTGAATTTTTTTATCTCAACATCTGATAGTTTAAGACCAAATCCAAAGCAAAAGGAAGGGGCACAGAGGCAGCTCTTTTCTCCATGTTCAAGCCACAGGTCGAATCAGGAGGTATCTTCATTTGGGAAATAAGGCAAAGTACAGCTCTAGAAGAAGCCCATAAAGGTACAGGGAATATTAATCACCAAATAGAGTGAGTCTGTTAAAGCCAGGTGCTTGAAAAGAGGCAACTCCAATCACACACACACAGACACACACCCCACCCCATGTCTAGGACTAGGGAAGATAGGAACTGAACAGGGATCAGACTCAACCAGATCATCTGACGGTGTCTAAAGAAATTCCCCCACTGGACACCAATCTCTAGATCTTAAAAGGGAAACCTGAGATGCACAAATGGCCCAAATGGAAAGGAACTTGACCCATTCACATTCTTGCAAAGAACAGAGTAACACTATGGAGACCTATGGAGCCAGCGTGGCCATGAGATTCCAAATCTCTCTAACATTCTGTGTTTACAGGCTTCTAGTTCTACTGGGGCTTAAGAGAGATGCAGAGAATCTTGCGGGAACCCGAGGGTACACCAGGACCACTAGGACTGGCAGCATCTGCTCAGCAATCACTCCAGGTGGACCCTCGAGAGCTGGAGGGAACAACTGGCTCCAGCTGGATCAGGGTTATAGCTCCAGCCAAAGATTCTGGGCTGAGATGGACTGTGACGTTAGGAAGATGGAATGTTCTGAGAGGAATGAGAAAGAAGTATCAGCCTCTCGAGCATGGCAAGCAGGCAGGCAGTCTGCTTGGAGTGTGGCAGGCCTGCACCAGAAGTCGACTGAAGAAAGAGTAAAAAATGATGATGAGAGAAGGGCTCTCTGGAGCTTTCTACATCTACGGCAGTAAAAAAGCTTGAATTGCCCGAGGCTGACATGACCCCAGCCCAGACAGGTTTGCAAACTGATTTGGGCCCACGTGGTTAGTAAACAGCAGAGAGGAAAACAGAGTAAATGTCCTCTTTTATTTTAAATACAATGAGGTAAAATTCAAAGACAGATTATTGTAAAGTTTTTCATTTATTCAGCATACCCCACATACTAGACACTCTGCTAAGCACAGAATTTTTTTCAGTTATCCAACTGGAAAGCAGATATTAACACAAGTAATTCTCGCCCTTTCTCCTTACCCCCTTAAATTGCCATATCTCTGTTTCCAAAGTCTGCCTGATCCCATGACACTGGTTTTCCTCATCAAAGTATGGCCTCCAGCCCTAATCTTTCCAACGTTAACCTTTCTCTTATCTGGCTATGTAATACCAGTATCTGAAAAGTCATTAAATAGCTTGAGGTCCTGTTTTTTTTGTGGGTTTTTTTTTCCATTTGTACCAGAAAAGAATAGAATGTGACAATCTCTAAGATCCCTTCTGAAATTTAGGGCAACCAGCTATGTCTCTACAAGGTAATTAGAAATAGGGATTCTTCAGTCCTGGAAAGGGAAAGAATGTTACCCAGTGGAGGCCTGTGGATTATGAAAAATCACCCCAGGCAATACGGAGCTTGTCATGCTCAATGATTAAATGAATGGGGGGAGTTTGCATGTCCAGCAAAAATCCTGCCCTGGTCTGCAATACAATATTCACCCAAGAGGGGAAGTGAAATCACATGATTTATGAGTTGCTAGAAATGGCATTCCTCTTGTGTTTTTATAGAGTGCCCCAGCGTTATAATTAAGGAACTCAGTGGGGGGCCTCTGCGCACTGCTAACTAAATGAATTCTGATATCCTTGAATCAGTAAAAGTGTGATCATATGATATTCCTGATTTTTAGTGTTTCCTCTTGATAGTTCATGTTGACAGCAGTTTCTCTTAGCTTAGCTTTGATTATTTAATTAGAGACTAATTGCTGAGCTTTTCATGGATAACCAACCAACTGCTCTAAGTATGATTCTTCCTTACCTAGAAAATAACCTTTCTTATATATCTGTGCCCCCTGAAAACTAAAAAAGGTGAAAAGAGAACACAATTCTGCATGTGGAGCCTGAGACCAACCAATGAAAAAAAATCACCTGATTGTAGGATCACAGTAAGCAATGGACATAATCGAAAATGTTGAAGTTTTCTTAAGTTCTAAATAATCATCTAGGATCATCTAACTGTATTAAAAGTGTACTTGGAGAATCAATCCCAGCTCTATTATTTACCTGGATTTGACCTTGGGCAGGCTCTAGAATTGCACTGAACTTTATTCACCTAATAAGAGTCACAAATAATAACCATTACACAAAATTAGGGTGACGATACAATGTGTTTATTTATGTCCAATTCTAGCAGGATTCTGGCATCCTCTTTCTAATAAAAGTAACAGTCACTATTTATTATATACCCGCCATCTGCCAGGCTCTGAGCTAAGAACTTCACATACATTAGGTGTAGAGGTCACATGGGTGCTGCAAGATGAGTCCCGTATATTAACTGTGTCACATCGAAGAGGAAACTGAGGCACAAAAACAGACCTGGGATGGGTACTGCATCTTGTTATTCTCACATGCATCAGGAGAGATGAGGATCACAAATTGCAATTTGAAATCTACACTCCTCTTGGACAGCAGTGAACCCATTTCAGATGAAAAAGGTATCAAGGATGAAGAAAGAAAAGTTTCCTGATGATATGCTAGAGGACTCCCCCTCGTATCTTCCCCTTCAAGGATCAGGTTGGCAGATGGTTTGACAGGGAGAGAGTTAGAGAGATAAAAAGAGGCATAGCCCCAGGGCTGTGGGCAAAGGCTGTCAGCAGAAGCCCCAGGGCTGCTGATTTCCCTGGATTCCTGCTTTCTACCCTGAACTCAGCATGGAGCAAGTGGACTGTTCTTACTTTTGTGGGAAGCTTAGCAACTGAATTCATGGGCCAGTCTTTTCAGACAACTTAGTCACCGAGAAGGAAAAATAGTCTAGTCATTAATATTGGAAATGGAATGCTGCTGCGCAACCAGAGGTGAAAAAGGTCTTGAGTAGGCAAGTTCACAGACTGCAAGAGTCATCAGGCTTCCAGTACCATTTGGAACATTAGACTCAACACTCATGCAATCTTGCATCAAAATTCCTTTGGGATATTTCAAGTCTGTGAATTCTATCATGCTTCACATCCATTACCTTCGATCATTGTCCAAAAGATAAGACCCTGAAGTCATCTTTCCTGCCCCTGGCCACTAACACTAAGCTAATATTTGGATCAGGGGAGAAGAAAATGTCCCCATCCTGTATTCATTCCAAAATCTTTGTGCTGGCCCCTGCAAAATTCAATTTCCAGGCCACTGACATTTAGTGCACCTTTAACTGCCAGAAAGGAATCTCCACCACCCTACTGAACTCATACCTCGGCCTCCGGCTGGTTACTGTTCTATTCCACAGGACCCTCCAGGCCAGCTTTTGGTCTTCTGAGCCTCATTTGCCATGGGGCCTAGAAATGAGACCCTATTCTACTAGCTTTCTAGTACTCTGTTAAATTATTCTTTCTTAACAAACCCTGCACTCCACAACTTGTGCCTTCTGGTATACAGTCCTAAATGCCTTTCTCTTACTGTCATCAACCACCTCCCTCACATTCATCCCCAAACTTGAAACAGCACGTGATTCACACTCTCCTCTCCACACCCAGTTATATATCATCCCAGGTGATTTCAGAGTCCATGTGCATACCCCAAAAATGCCTTACTCCACAGCTCCTGGGTCTCCTCATTCCAATAACCTTCAATTCTACTCTAATTCTGTCACCCACATGCATCACCACACCTTGAAACTCGTCATCCCACAGAATTGCTTCACTGATGAAAACTTAATCTCTGATATCCCACAGAATGACCACACACCCTCCTTCAACTTCCTGTTCTCTCTGTTAATTCCTTTAAACTTGTTTTTCAACTTCATAAAAAATGCTAGTCCCCTGACCCTTTGTCCCATCACCCATTTTCACCAGTCAGATTCCTTTCTGTCTTTACTTAACTTTTCAGCTTGAACTAGGCAGTTTTGATTATTCTTCTATCAATAACTCATCTTCTTGCCCCATGGTGCTTCCTCTATATGAGTCCACCAAAATCTTGAACTTGAAGCATTCCTACACCTGTATTTTCTGTCTGAGCCTACATTTACTTGGGCAGCTGGGCAAAGCAGGAGAAAAACTGTGCAACTTGCTTCTACAAACTCATGATTTCACCCCCGTTATTACCTTTGTGAATGTTCCGTGTGTCCATAGTTTTTCCTCACCTTCATTCTCCTTACTCACAGTAGATATTCTTATGCCCACCTTCACCAAGAAACCAGAGGGATCAGGCAGGAATACTGTCCCTTTCCAGGCCCCCTCTCCTCCCTCTATTCATACAACTGTGTTGCATCAGCATCTTTCCTAACCTCCTTCACACCCATCCCAGCAACAAAATCCTTTCTCTTGTCCAAAACCAGCCCTACAGCCCTAACTTTCAATCCCCTTTTCTCCTGCTTCCCTACAATCTTTAGGTCAAAGAAATTCTAAAATATCATGAAATGAATAAAAATGGAAACATCAAAATTTGTGAGATTCCACTAAATTATTACTTAGGGGAAATTTTTCATTAATTTTACATATTAGAAAAGATCTCAAATCAACAAACTTATTTCTACTGGATTTAAACAGTACAAATAGTTCCCAAAATAAATGAAAGCAAATCATAAAGATAGGGAGTCAGCGAAATAAAAAACAGAAAACTATCAGAGAAAAACCATATCAAATATCCATTCTCAAGAAGAACAATAAGGAAAGTTTATTTCTCTAGATAGATTGACCAAAAATGAAAAATAAAAAAAAAGAGAAGACATAAATTACCAATCTCTGGAAAGAAGTGATTTTTGAAAGATTTAAAATAATATTATGAAGAATTTTGTATCAATAATTTGACAATTTAAGTGAAATAGAAAGTTCCTTGAAAACCAAAGTGTCAAAGACCACTTAAAGAAGTATCATCTGTAGTTAATTATTTACTAAAGAAATTGAATTTGTAGTTCAAAACCTTCCCATAATGAAAACTTTAGGCCCAAATGGCTTGATTGGTGAATTCTTTCAAATATTTAAGAAAGAAATAATACCAATACTGTACATAGAAATACAATTAATTGTTGTATACTTACCTTGACTTCCACAGCCTTAGTAAATTTACCTATTTTTCTAGTATGTTCGTATGTTCCATCCCATACAAACACTTTCAGGAATCTGAAAAGGAAGGAATGTTTCTCCAGTCAGAATACAAAATTACCATAATACCAAAACCTGATAAATACATTACAATAAATCAATGTTATATTACAGTAGTCGTCTTAAAAGCAGATGCTAATAGCCTGAAAATAACTGTCAAATAAATCCAACAATATATTAAAAAGGCAAAGCAACATGACCAAAGAGTCAAGAAGGTTGATCCCGCATTTGAAAATTCTCAATATAACATATTCACAAACTGAAAAACAAAAAGTATATGATCATCTCAAGAGACAACACAAAATACTTTTTCTGTATTTTGTATTTGACAAAGTACAGAAAAAATATTTGACAAAATCTCAAATCCATTCCTCATAAAAGTTTTCAGCAAACTAGAAATGAATTTCCTTAACTTGACAAAGGATGTCTATGAAAAACCTAAATGTGATAACACCACACTTAGTAGTGATTTCTAAGATAGAAACAAAACGAGGATGTTCGCTCTCACCACTTCTTTTCAACGGCATACTGGAGATGAGATTCTCTTACTAATAAAGCAAAAGAAAGAAATAAAAATTATCTGGACTAGAAAGAAAGAGATAAGTTTGTCTTTATTCACAGAAAAAATGATCATCTGTACAGGAAATCTGATGGAGCCTACAATAATATGAGGGAAAAGGTGACTTTATCCAGATTACAGGAGTCAAGTGCATTTCTAGGTAAAGTAGTAGCAATGAACAAACAGAAATAGAACTTAAAATGCAATAGTACTTAAAATAACATAAAAAATAAAAAATGTCTACAGACAAATCTGTCAGAAGCTGTAGAAGACCTGCGTACTAAAAACTACATGACAGACCTTAAATAAGGCTTAAGTTAGTGGAGATATATAGTACGTTCATTAGTCAAAAACATGACTACTTTTAACCAAGCAGAGTAACATATGCCTGTAAAACATGCCTGTAATCCCAGCTGCTTGGAAAACTGAGGCAGGAGGATCTCAAATTTGAAGTCAACTTGGGCAACTTAATGAAGCGAAATGAAAAAATGAAGTAAAATAAAATAAAATGGGCTGAGGATGTAGCTCAGTGGTATAGCACTTGCCCAGTATGCACAAGGCTCTGGGTTCAATCCCAATATCAGAAACAAAAACAAAACAAAACAAAACAAAAAAGCCTTGAATGTTTTTAAGATGTCAATTCTTCTCATATTCAAAGCAATCCCAACCTATATTCCAAAAGGCTTTTTTTTTTTTAAATTGACAAACAGACTCTAAAATCATTCAGATATGCAAAGGAGCTAGAGTAGCTAAACTAGCTTTGAAATAAGAGCAATATTGGAAGACAAGAACTACTTGATTTTAAAACTTATTTTTAAAGTCACAGTTATCAAAACAGTGTGGTACTGGCATGAAGAGAGGCAGGTAGTTTAACAGAAGTCCAGACATAAACACTATGTTTATGGACAACTAGTTCTCAACAAAGGCATGAGGAAAAGTGGTAAAAGGTCACTCTTTTCAATAAATGGTGCTGAAACAACTGGGGAATCCATATGCAGCCTCATATCATTTATATAAATTAATTCAAAATGGATCATAGATCAAAATGTAAAATCTAAGACTGTAGAACTTTTAGAAGAAGGCCTTGGGAAAATCTTTCATGATCTTGAATTGGAAAAAATTTTAGAAAACAAATGCATGATCCTAAAAGAACAAATTGGTAAAGTAAACTTCATCAAAATGTAAAATGTCTTTTCAAAAGCTACTATTAAGAGAATAAAAGACAAGTTGCAGACTGGAGAAAATACATGCAAATTACCTGATGAAAAATATTGTGTCCAAAGTATTTAAATGACTCTTGAAACTCAGTAGGAAGAAAATAGCTCAATAAAAAGTGGGCAAAAGATTTGAAGAGAAACTTCTTGATAAAAGATATGTAGATGGCAAACAAACCAGGAAAAAATGGTCAACATCATCAACCACAGCTAAATATTACTATACATCTATTAAACTACTAAACTGACTAAAATTAAAAGGATTGATCATAGCATGCATAGGTAAGAATGCGAGGTAGTTAGAATCCTCATGCGCTCCTGCTGGAAATACAGAAGGGGACAACCAATGTAGAGAATATTTTGGCAGTTTCTTTAAAACTTTAAAATGTAGCTACTATATGGTCCAGCCATTTTACTCCTAGATATTTACCCAGGACAATTGAAATTGGATCTCTATACAATAATTGTAAACAAACCCTCAGTTTTATTAATAAAAGCCAAAACAAAAAAATAATTCAAAATGTTTCCCAAAACATTAATGGATAAATGATAATATATGCACATTTATATATTCCTCAGCAATGAATGAACTATTGATACATATGACCACAAAAATAAACCCCAAACTAATTGCACCGAGTGCAAGAAGACATAAAGTACACACTGAATGATTTTATTTATACATAGTTCTAGAAGACAAAAATGCATTCATATTATATGATTCTATTTTTATCAATTTCTAGAAAATGCTCACCAATCTAGGTAACAGGGAGCAGATCAACAGTTGTCTGGGAAAGCAAGTAAAAAAGAAGGATAAGAGCCAGGGAGTATGAAGGGGCACTAGAAGGTGTTTTAGAGGTGGCGAACATTTGTATTTTCCTGATCCTGGTGATGATTGCACACATGTAAATATATGTTAAAACATATCATATTGTACACTTTAATGAATGTAGCTTATCATATGTCAACGATACTTTAATAAAGCTGTTTTACAAAAACACTCATGAGAAAGAAGTTTAAAGTGCTTGCTTTTTCAGGTAAGTCCATTCGTGAACTTCATTATTAAAATGCTACTACAACGAATTTCTTGTGACAGGGTTCATCAGCGATGGTGACACACCATCGCGTCGGAAGGCTGGGGCTGATGGTGGCCTCTCTCGCCTGTATATTGAACTGTGACTAGCAGAAGTTAAGAAGCGACCGTCCGCCACCCTGATGGCTGACAGAGCAGCGAGAACAGGATCTGGGTGCTCAGGCTTCAGAGGCAGCACAGATGGATGGGCACATTTCGGCAGGCCCAAGATCTCAAGGGACACCCTCAGGTAGGAGGAAATAGAAACAGCCCTGGGCACTGATCAGAAGAGTTCACGGAAAGATGTGCTACCCTGGAAACGCTGATCCAGCACTGAGATGTGACCTGTGACCCAGGCTGTGACCTCTCGCAGTCCAGGTACCTCTGGGGCCAGGAGTTTCTGAGATGGGAATGTGTACCTGGCCTCGAGGAGAAGAGACATAATAGCACCAGCTCGCTTTGGTCATTGCGTCACCACAAGGGACTCACCGTGCAGAGCCTGTGTCCTTTATCTACCCCATGTCTAACAGGGCTTCACGCCTGGCCATTTCCAGTCAGTCCCACAGCAGCTGGCACCAAGATACCTCCTTGCAGCCAGCCCTCGTCATGTCAAATCACATGGGGCTCTGACCTGAGCTCAGTATCAGCCACTGATCTTCAGTCAGGACCAGGACATCAAGATCTGACTCCAGGGGGCACATGGCTTAAGGCAAAGAAACTTCCAGGTGTTTTAATTACTTGGAGTTCTTTCCTCAGAAGACACTAAGGACATGGCAGGACACAGAGAGTGATAATAAAAATAGTTAATTATAAAAGCTGCAGAATGGAGATTAGATTCTGGATGTAAAAATTACATTTTTTGTTTGTTTGTTGGACCAGCACTGGGGATTGAACCCAAGGCCTTTACACCAAGCTACATCCGAGCCCTTTTCTTTTCTTTCCTTTCTTTTTTTCTTCCTCTCCTTTTTTTAATTTTTATTTTGAGACAGTCTCACATAGTTGCTAAATTGCCTAGTCTGGGCTCAAACTTGAAATCTCCTGCCTCAGCCTCCCCAAATGTTGGGCTCAGAGTTGGGTACCAACCACTAGGCCCATCAAAACTCATACTTTTAAGGCACGTTTGTTTGTTTGTTTGTTTGTTTGTTTTATCTATCACATGCTTTATTTCTTGCTACTGCTGTTTTTACTCTCTTACGCCAACTGGTCTGATATCACACGTTTCCTGTAAACGTACACAATTGATGCACAGATCGCCCCCATCACCTGCAGGGTGCTGGGACAGTCTCCCGCCAACACTCACTAAAACTCAGTCCCTGATATAAATGATGCACTATTTGCAGTATAACCACACATCCTCCCATCTACATGAAATCATGTCTAGATTATTTATAATACCTAATATAATGTAAATGATATGTAAGTAGCTGTCATACTGTATTGTTTAGAGAATAATGAAAAAATCCTGTACATGTTAAGTACCAAAGAAATTGTTTCCGACTATTTTTAACCTGTGGTTGACTGAACAGGTGGCTTTGGAACCCACTGCTACCAGGGCTGACTGTGTATGATTTCTTTATTTATGATAGTCTTATATTACTCAACTCATCCTGTCTCCAGATTATTTTGTTTAAGTACCAAACTCCACTTTAGGGGGAAGAAAACAGAAATAGGGTTAACGTCCTTAAATACGCATCCCTTAACTTGTTCTCATAAATAAAAGTGTACAGAAATCTAGCAGTTTATCCTACATCACAACATGGCAAACAGATGGTGTGTAGATTCTCACAATTATATTCCTGGCCCTACAGAACTTCACAGATATTATATGCAAACTATTTATTATTAAAAAGATAAAATCTTTCTTTAGAACATTTAGTAAACTTTGAACTCATTCATGTGATACTGATGTTCCTTAGTACACTTAAAACTTATTGATACTATCCAAAACAGTATTAATAAGAGTCTAGCACACTAAAACTTCACATCAATATCAATAAAGTTGCCATTCATTAATAATCATGTAATATCATAAATATAATAAATAATATCACAATAACACTGTCATTCATTACTAAGCAGTCTTAGTTTTTCTCTTAGCAACTATATTAGAAGGTTATTTCCATTTTTACAGATGAAGGAGCAAAAGAGAAATTGTCTAATTTCACACTGTTAGTGAGGGATGGCATTGACCTTGAATCAAAGCTGATCAGATTCCAGAGCTGAAGTTTGGGTTTGAATAATAATGCATATTTTGCATTCCCAGAAATACTTATCTTGCATATAAGCCAGGTTTTTTGCCTTCATTTTCTTGCTTCTCCTGCTACTTGGAGGAATTGTAAAAGAAATAATCTTGAATAAGTAAAAACAATGACTGTTTTTTGGAAATTGAATGAATTTCTTAAATGTCACTCATATAGATATTAGTAGTAATAACAATAAAAATAAAATGCCATTAAACCTCACACCTAATGGTACCATATGTTTTACAAATTCACTGATAAGCAATGCAGTATGGCATACAATAAAATGTAAGACAGGTACTTCCCCATTAATTTCGGTAGCTGCCAATTTAAACAATAACTTCCAGAAGACCTTTGCAAATCAACTTGCATTGCATCTGGAATAACCTTAGGTTTGTTAACGAAATTATGTACATAAAAATAAAATATATATTAAAATTTAAAATATCTGCTTTATCCTCAGTGGGATATATAGTGGTTGAAGAATACAATCCCCTTCATTAGGGCAAGCTTACATTTCATAACCACATTCATGTATGTACATCAATTTGTTTTTGTCTTGTGTCAAAAGCATCATTAGAAGAGACTAGGAGGAGAAGAATGATGATATACTCAAATTAGGCGTCTGACAGAGGGTCAAACAGTGCAACACGGTGTAGAATTAAGTCACAGAATTTTGAGTTTGTCCCTTACATGTTTTATTTTTTAGCCCCACTAATACTAAACACTATTGCTGTTGGCGGCCCAGCATTTTCTTTCTCAAGCAGAGAAATGTGATATAGTTGGCACACCAACTCACTCCGGATTTTCTAAATTCCAAATGAGCCATGCTCTCTCTGCTGGGCTTTGGAAATGTGAATTGTTATCAAAGAGGAAGTAAGATAAAACATTAGGCTGAGTTCATTTTAGGCCACTGACTTATCTGAATCTCTATTCCAAGAAAAGACAAAACAAAGCAACCCTAGTCCCCTGTTTTACTCAGGAGTCTTACTTAAAAAGTGTCATTTCATCCCTTCTTAGCTACTAAGCAACACGGATTCAGCAAAGTTCCCCAAATGTCTTCTACAGCATAGGAGAACATGTGCCGCTGCTTTATTGAGGCAATTTGAGAAAGTAGAAAAACAATGATAAATATATAAAAATGATTAATCGGAAGCTTCGTTTCACAAAGGTCTAAGGTGGCTTCAAATTTCAGAAGTGGACCACCCTGAGAAGCCACTTGGCCTGCAGACCAAAGTTGTTTTTAAAGACTAAATCATCTTTATACAGTGACTGTCCAGAGTTAATGTTCTGTGTGACTCTCAAATCTTTTCACATCATAATTAAATGTGTAAACATCCATGGTGAAGAAGAATTTAGTAAAAGTCAAAGACTGTTGAGTTTGAGTCCAACTTGAGACTGATACCTGCCTCTACTGACTGGGGGCAAATCTGTCAACCATCTGATCTACCTTTGCTCATCTTTGAAGTGGCATTACCCCCCACACATGCATCTACCTTCCATGTTCACTTGGTGATTTAGAAAGATTAAATTGCATATAAGAATGCTTTAATAAGTGTAAAGAATAATGCAAGTGTTAATGACTATAATGGGTAGATATTAGGAAGGACTTACCGCTGGCTAACAGAGAAGCGTGTGGCATGAAGAAGGTAGATGGGAATTACCTTCCATTGAAGACCCTCTCTCTGTGCTAGGTACTTTGCAAGTGCTTCACATGCATGATTTCACTTAACCAAAACTATCTGAGTAACTTATCCAAAGCTATTTTTAAGAGTCACTTTGGAGCTGATGCCATGTCACCTTGATTTCAAAATCCATGATTTTTTACCAGCCCCCTGCTAGCTTCAAGGGATATCAGTTGTTAATGTACAAAATTATCTGGAAGTTGAAACTTAATGGTTAAATTTTGGGCTCTCGGGATTCAGAAAAACTTCAAATATGTGTTATATCAAAATCTCGACACCTTTCACATGAGTTTAGGACACTAAGTCAGTCTTTCATTCGATGTTTACCAGAGGGAGGGCCATAAATAACAGCATTCTGCCCTACTGAGGCTCAGAACCAGCAGTGAGACCCACACGGACCAGAGCCCGCTGGAGGCGGGGACGCACTCGTTACTGATAGAAGCGAGACCACGAGCTCAGTGAACTTCCTTGTGTGACAGCCCGGCATGCAGCCTCGCCCCCCTCGCTGGCATCGTGTGACAGCCACGGGCATTGCCCGCGGCACGCAGCTCGCTTTGGGACAGACGGATGATGAGAATGCACCCTTTTAGCACGCAGACAGGAGGCAGAGAGGCGTGCAAGAGCTTATCTTAGCACATTCATCAACCAAACTCTTTAATCAACGGAGCTCTTGCTCCGGTGAGCCTGCAGGAAGGGGCGAGGAGGGCCTGGAAGTGTTCCTTCCCAAATCTGCCTTCCCTGAAAGGAGAGTTTCCGGTTCCTCTGCAAAAATACGATGAGTGGGGAGTGGAACCACTTTTGGCTTTTCTTGATTTTCTATTTTTAAAACAGGGGAAAAAGGTCTCTTCTAGAAACCCAGATCAAGGAGGATTGATTTTCTCTTCTATTTACACTAATGGGAAATAACTAGAAGAGAAATCTTAGAACATAATTCACAAACACCTATTCTGGGTGTCAGCCCATTTGGGGGATGGCTCCTCCCTTCAAAGAGTTCCTTAACAGTCGTCTCAAGCTCAGAGCAATTGTTTCCCTGCCCATCCCCACGAGATGTGTGAATGAACTTTTTCTGAATCAGTCAACTTCCCTTTAGCTACTTCCCTTTAGCCAGTCAAGCTTGAGGTGAGAATGTGGCTGAGTCTCGCTGTGTTGTGGAAATGTCAGCTTGGCTGTACCTGCATGTTTATTAAACACCTCCTGTTTGCTAGGCTCTGAGAAAATAGCTTCTCTAGGAGCCTCCCTTCTCTAGATGAAGAGATGGGCAGAAAGTAGGCAAACAAGATGTTTTGTGTTACTAATAGCAGTATGAGGAAGAGAAACAGGATCGTATGACAGGAAGAGTCCTTAATTAAAATATGAATGATGAGAGGGAGCAGCACCATGAGGATCTGGGGAAGAAGGAAATTGCATACAGACCCTGAGACAGGCAGGAGCCTGATGTCTACTCAGGTGGCAGAGAGAAGACCAGAGCTGGGGGGAGAAGGAAGAAAAGGGTGGGGGATGCAGGGAAACAGGCCAAAGAGGGAGCCAGCAACTGGACATTGTGAGTCTGGTGGGCAGTTTGAAGGCGTTTGGATTATACTCTTGGTCTAATGGGTGGCCATCAAAGAGTTGGACCAGGAAATAGCTTGGCATGATCTTCATAGGATCGCTCTTGTTGCTGGGAAAAACACTGACTGCAGGTGGACAGAGGAGAATGGGGCCGACGACCACCACGGTTAAGACTTTGGAGGCATGAGAGAGGGGCAGAGTCACCCCACTTTGGGACGCACTTGAATTTGAGGTGCTTGTTAGGCATTTGAGAGGCAGCAAAATTGAACACATGCGTCTGGCTTTAGGAAAAGTTCTGACCTGGAAGTATACATTAGAGAGTCATGGACTTTCGAAACCAGCTAAGAAAGAAATAAAGAAGAGAAACAAGACTCTGAAAAACTCCACTATTTATACCTTATAGAGAGGAACTTGCAAAGGAGATAGCTGGAAAGCTCATTGTGGTAGAGTATGGTGACAAGGAAGCCTAGAAAATGCTGCTTACAAGACAGGGCACAAGCAACAAATAAAGGATGACAACTAGCCTCTGCTTTGTCAGGACATAGTCACTATACCCTGACATGATCCGCTACAGTAGAGTGTGGGGACACGGGTGACTGGACTTCTAAAGTCTTTTCCCATCTTATGGTTCCATGATTTTGATGACCTGTTCCCAGCTATAAATATCTCCTCCTTCATTGTCCCTTACACATCCCTTGGGGGCTCTTTTTGTTGTCCTTACTTCCACTAATTCAAAGCAATATGCATTTTACTTGAAGAAAAAGTAAATCAAATGAATGAATGACTCACTCAAGTTATCCCTAGGTCTTCTAAAGACTCAGACACAATTCTTCTATTACTTCAGCCTTCTTCAGCCTTAGGGATGCCTCGGTAGAAAGCAAGTATTTACAGTGTTTTCTCAAACTTCACTCAGTGAATTACCTTACTCAACAGAAGGCGGCCTTGCCGGTCTGGCTTAACAACCTCTCCTCAGCTCCAGTTAAAATGTGCCATAGATTGTTCCTAGTGTTGCCCCATTCTTAGAGATGAATGAGCCTTACAAGTGTGAGAGAAAGCATAATTTTATTAAGAATTAGCAGAGTTGCCATTGGATTTATTCTAAGCTCAATCTGTATAAGAAATTGATATCAGTTCATCTCTACAAAAAGATAGATATGTGCCTTAGCTCACTACAGATGCGATAATAAAATCTACAAACTGGGTAGCTTATAAATAACAGAAGTTTCTTTCTCACAATTCTGAAAGTCCAAGATCAAAGTGCCAGCAGAATTCAGTGTCTGCTGAGGGACCACTTCCTGGCTCACAGATGGCACCTTCTGGCTGTGTAGGTTTACAAGATCAGAAGCAGAAAAGGCTTCAGTGGCCTCTCCTGGGATCAGAGCGGAAGAATCCACAATGGTCATCTACATGCTGGAAAGCCAGAGGACTCAGTAGCTGCTCAGCCCCACAAGATGGAACCCACAGAACAAGAGGGTGCAACACCAGTGTGAAGTCGAAGACCTGGAAGCTCACTGTAGAGTCACTGGGGCGAGTCTTCGGTGGAAGGCTAAAGAAACCGGAGACCACTTTCCAAAGGCAACATTAAGGACCATAGCACTTCTGAAACAGGAGTGCTCCCGTCTTCTTTCTGTTTTATTTCACCAGGATACAAGGCTTTTGCTTGGTGCCGCCCACTTCCAAGGTAGGTCTTCTTCCCTCAGTTTGCTGGTCTGCATGGCCGTCATTCATGGACACACGCAGAACTGTGCTTTAGTAATCTGCTAGTTGGTTCTTAGTCCATTCACGTTGACAGATCATGATTAACAGTCACAACATGAACTTAAGGGGCCACCAAAGCCCAGACCACAGCAGTTCATTTACACATCTGCATGTGTGATGTGTAACCATGCACAGACTCACACACTTTTCAGTCAGTGTGTGACTGTGTGATTCACACTGGCTCAATCTGATATAGTCACTTTTGATCAGGGAGGAGGACGATTTGCTTCCTGCAGACATCTGACATGATCCAGTCATCATAATGGGGAGGGCAACCCGTATCTACAGAATAGAGGCCAGAGACCCTGCTAAACATCTACACACACGCATAGGGCAGCTTGCCCACCACTGAGACTTTCCTGGCCCAAAATTCTAAGAGTGTTGAGGTGCAGAAACCTTGATCATGATGGGCAGTGGAGAGCACAGACATAAACTGAATATTACACAGACCACGTAGGCACTGCGACTCCACTCCCGGGCTGGCTGTGTCAGTGGGACAGATCAATCCTGTAATCACAGCAGCCCGGAGAGCTGTGGATGGAAGACACCAGCCATGGTGCATTTCGCTTGCTTCACCAGATGCCTGAGCCAGCTGATGGCCACAGAAAATCATTTTCTAAATTTAAACATAACTTGATATATATCATGCTAGTCTAGCTGCACTCAAACCTCACTAAACGTGCGTATCAGCCTCCCCTCACAGACTCAATATTCTCTTTTCTAATTCAAATGATTTTCTGGTGTCATCTGTTTGGCCTGGGTTGCAAGCAGCCCTGCAGGTTTTGTGGAATACTGACCACAGTGCTAAAGATCTTGCCACCAATTAAATCGCGTCACTCATTCCTGCTGGCCCCCAAGGAGTGCTCTGTCCTCCCCATGCCAGGCACGGGAGGGGCTGACCCCACATGGCCAGATGGGAGAACAAGCGATCAAAGTGAAATTAGCGACAAGTACACAAAGAAGCTGGCAACATCATATGGGAGCCATAATACCCTCTTCTTTCCTGGGCCCAACAATGGCAGCATTTGAAAATACCCACAAGCTTTCTTTTATTTAAAAAAAAGGAAAAAAAAGCTTCTTGAGACTCAAATCCCAGTTGAAAATTTAGCTGGCAGTAAAGAGCCTATCTGCAAACTCCAAGGTCAACCAAATATCTAGTCTTTTCTCACAGCATGATCACTTTTTTTTTTCAATCTTGTGCTTGGCGGGGAGAGATTTAAACAATATTTATATTATATTCTTAAACTAAACCTTGTCTAGAAAAAATACAACTCAATGTCCACAGCAACACACTGAAGACTGCTGGGTGGAGAAGGTTACCACAATCAGAAGAATGGCTTGGGTTTCAATTTAATTCTTACTTGTTCAAATGCCAAAGTAATTTTTCCATGAGGAGAATGAGGTCATTCTTCACAGAAAGGGATCACTGTCTCTAAATTCATATGACCAGGAAACACAAGACCCATATAATGAGAGGTTTCAGAAATGTGAACTAAATAAAGTGGACTTAAGATGACAAATCTGTACATGTGATTTAAGCCCCAGAGATGTATTAACAGCATATCATGAATCCTTCACTTTTTTTTTAACAGAAAAGGGCATTCTCCCATACCCAGCCTAACCTGTATCAGAGTGACCCTGCTGCTACACAACAGTGGGCTTTTCCAAACAAACCTCAGCAGGCTGGTCCCCAGGGTCTGTTGGTGGCCTGGGAGAGAGAAGCCTCTGGTTGGTGTGGGGAGGTCCCGAAATAGATTAGGGCAGTGCCCAAATTCCTACAAATATAGAAATACTGACAATAACAGACAGGAAGAGTAAACAGAAAGGCCACAGTGTAGCTGGGCAAAGTGGTACAAGCCTGTAATCCCGGCTACTTGGGAGGCTGACACAGGAGGATCACAAGTTGAAGGCCAGCCCGGGCAATTTAGAAAGGCCCCGTCTCGCAATTAAAAAGGCGGGGCTGGAGCTCTGAGGCCCTGGATCAACACCAGTACCAGAAAAGAAGAAACTGCCAGGCAACATCAACCCATTTGTTCATGTCTTGCTCCTTTATTGCTTTGCTTGTTTTCCCATGTGAGGATAAGGAGCATGGCCCACTCAGATCTCAGCTTTGCTGGTCCCAGCTCTTCAACTTTAGGACTGTCCTGTGATTCTGTTACTTCATTTCCTCATTGTTAAAATGGTAAATAAAGCCGAGGGTGGCGGCACACGCTGTAATCCCAGCTTTGTGAGAGGCGGCGGGAGGAGCACAAGTCTGGGCCCAGCCTGCGCTACTCAGCAAGACTCTGCCTCAAAATTTACAAATTTTAAAAAGAGCTGGAAATGTAGCTCAGTATGAAGGTTCTGGGTTCAATTCTCAGTACAAAACAAGTCAAAAAAGTGAATAATAATGGCCACTTAGGGCCACCACGACTGTTAAATAAGAAAATGGGTATGGATTTAACATGGAACCCAACACTTGATAAGCTCATGAACACTAATCATTTTTACACTATATTTTCTTGTTCACTGTTTGAATTCAATAACACTGTTTGAATTCAATAACTCAAAAAAGCAAACTGTACTAGAAGTGAAGCTAATTAAGACTCATTTTAGGAAATAAGAGCTCAAAAAAGTGTTTGATATTTCTATGGTTATGCAGCTAGTAAGTGACAGGGTGAAATTAAAGTCCAGCTTTCCTGAACCCCAGACACAGCTCTTGGTGCAAGGCAGAAAGGAGAGGGTGTAAATATTTTTGAGGCCATATACTAATTCATTCTCCTGCCAGAGAAATCGTGGAATGTTCCATGTAGTAGAGGCACGCCTTCGTTCAGCCAGGCCAGGCATTAGTTACAGGGGAAACAGCTGGTCGGCCAAGACTGTCACACAGTCACCCCGAGCCGCTAAACCAGCCATTATCTGGCAATAGCAGACTGGGACCATCTGTCACTGCAGGGCGCATATGGCTCCACTAGATTACAAGAATAAGATTGTCACAAAAGGTCATTAAATACACATCCTTTTCTGGGATGAGCTCTAAGCAGACACAATAATCCTCCCATTTCATCTTCCATCCTCTAACTAGTGAAACTGAGGTCAAAGAAACCAGGAGTCTTCCTGAGCGGCCCCTGACAAGTACCTGAAAAAGTCATTCATTTGCTTTCTTTCCCTTCGATGAGTTTAAATTCTTTTTAAAACATGTTTTACATTGCCTCAGTGAAGAATTCTGAAACAAGTAAAGGTTTACGGTGTAACATAAATGTTGAGTTTGCTTTACGTATACTGGAGAAAAGCAGAAAAACAAGGGTGACTAAAGTCAGCTACTTGGGGTGGATAGAATTGTAACAAGAATCAACAAACAAGACTGAATCAGTTGAAAGAAAAGTGCTGGGAAGGATGTAGAAAGAAGGCACCACTCACACACTGCTGAATGTAAATTAGGAAAAATGGTATAGAGTTCTTCAAACAATTGGAAAAAGAACCACCCTGGGATCTAGCAATCCCACTACCAGGTATGTGTCTGAAGGAAACGAAAGCAGTATGCCACAGAGACAGCTGTACTGCCATGTTAATTGTAGCATTATCCATAAGAGTCAAGATATGGTGGAATCAATGGATGAATGGATAAAATAACATAGTATGTATGATACACAAGGGAATACTATTCAGAAAAAGGACATCTCTTCATTTGGTACAACATGAAAGAACCTGGAGAAAATTAGTGAGATGGAATAAGCCAAGCACAAAAAGACAAGTACTACATGGTATCACATCTTACTTGTATGCGGAATCTTAAAAGAAGTGAACTCATTCAAGCAGAGAGTGAAATGGTCACCACTAGCTACGCGGGGAAGGATTTGGGAAGATGCTGGTAATATACTGAAATTTTTCATTTGGCGAAGAGGAAGAAGGTCAGAAGCTCCGTTGTACAACACGGTGACAACAGTTAACAATATGCTACATCCTGAAAACCGATGACATTTCAAGTGTTCCTCACCACACACCCATTCCACACACAAAAAACTGAGGAGACACATGTGTTAATGAGCTCAATTTAACCAGTTCTTAATGTATAAATATCTTAAAACATAACACACGCTTATAGACAACATTTAAAATACAAATTTTTGTTTGTCAACTAAAAATTAGCATTAAAAAATTCTTTCTTGGATCCTGCCAATACAGACAATTATCTATATACTACAAAAGAATCAAGCAAGTTTTTGTTTACTTATTTTTATTTCATTTTTGCAGTACTGGGGATTGAAACCATATCCTTTCCACTAAGCTATAGTCCCAGCCCTTTTTAAAAAAAATTTGTGAGACAGGGTCTCGGTCACTAAGTTGCTCGGGCTGGGCACCTGTGATTCTCCTGCTTCAGTCAACCAGAACCAATCAAGTTTTGAAAAACAAACAAATTAAAAAAAAAACACCTAAGTTAAAAAATGAATGCTTTTTAAATATGGCTGTACGTTCTTCGATATTTATTCTGCTAAGAGGTCAGGTCTACGTATTGTCATTTTGATTACACGCAAGCTTGCATCTGTTTAGCCTAAATAGTGTGAGGCAGAAGAGACGCTACATGACACTGGAGGCCGTATCACCAAAGGCCGTGCACTGCTGCTTTATTCCTAACGCCTCTCCTGTGTGTGAGAAGCCAAGGTGTCCTGCAGCTTTCACACTGGGAAGAAGCCAGGCCCTGTTCAGACACAAGTGGGTGCCCCAGTCGCTAGCACCAGCCAACCCAACCTTCACGTCGTCCCACCGGGACACACAAAGAGTCCCAGGCCCCAGTCGCTCCAGTCTTCCTGGAGAAGGCCCCCGCTAGCAGAGGGCAAAGACAAAGCCACTGCTTGAATTCCTGCACCACACAATCTAGGAATACAATAAAATGACTTGTTTCACAGAGTTGGTGAGATAGTGAAAACACGCCTGGCTATTGTTAATGAATGAAATAGGAGAAAGAGAACTAGTCCTCTGCCACCCCGCACTTCAGATCCGATACCTTATTTACTCCTCACAGAAGCCCCCGGGGCTGGCTGTTATTTTCCACACCTCTTAAGTGAGAAAAATGAGGATCTGAGAAGTTGAAAACAGCTCACTCTGGGATGAAGCCGAAATCTGCTCCTGGGACTCTCTAACGCCGCTCGTCTTTATCCCACACCCTGTTCCTGCTCTTTCAACCACAGGTTGATCCCCAAAATCACAGAACTGCTGTAAGCAAAATCAGCTTGTAGGTTTGACAATGAGTCACTTTTTGAGTTGCTCTTTGTGCCAGGTATTGTGCTTAGTATTCATAAGAGTGAGCCTCATAAACCCTGGTCCTTTCCTCTCATCTCACGTCCATCCTCATCCGCCTTTCCTTTCCCACGCCACAGGTCGTTTTTAAAATGCACACCTTTCAGGGGGCTTTGCACATCTTCTGCTTCAACTCTTTTGAAGACTTCTCGCTCACCCACGCTGTGGTGTTTCACAAGCCCTGCCCAGTGGCCGGTGCTGAGTCTAGTTGCCTAAAAATCAACCATGACACACTGTGAAAGCAAAGCACCACTTCCCCGGCTTTCCTCCAGAAAGCCTGGCTGGGAGAGCACCCCGCTGGTTCCTGTGTGCAGCCATGTTCGGAAACACGAGCCAAGAGGAACGACCAAACTCCTTCACACGGCCTCTGAAGGCTGGCATACCCCTGGCTCCCACCAACCTCTCCCATCTCACTCTCCGCCACTCCCTCACCTTGCGGCTCATTCAGCAAACATGTCTGAGGCCTCCTAATCTCTCTGTATGCTCTTCGGTATGCCAGGAAGGCACCTTCCCCACTGCGCGGCCTGGCGGAGCGTGCTCTTCCGGGGCCTCCCACCTCCCCCTTGCCAGCATGGCTGGCGCCCTTCCCAGGTTCCAGGACCTCCTACCTCCTCTGCCTTAGCTCATGGTGGAGTGATGTGCTGAAGCCAGCGGCCCGGCCGTATTCACGTCAGAATCCCCACGGTTAGCACAGTGCCCCATTTATCAACGATATTCAACAAATGTTTGCTGAATGAATAACCCAATGTGTTTCCCTTCAGCTTTTGCTGCCAAGAAACGCAGAGCCAAATTCAGTTACCAAGTATAGTAATTAGCTCATCCCAGGTGCCTGGTAACATCTGCTCCCTGGTTCTTTGAGATGGTCTCTGTTCTCCTTTTAGCCATAATTGACCTATGTCACATTGGGTTTCATTTTGTATGCTCCTTCAGATTCTTTTGAAAGAAGATGGTCTATAATTTCTGAATAAATCAATGGATATATCAGTCCTTAAGAGATACCTGTGTTGGGATATCATAGAGGTAAAGGGAAAACATTGCTCAAAAACATGCTACACTTCTCAGTTCAAATGATTAATATTTTTTCATTATTTTTAAATGAATAAAAATAAAAAACTATGAGGAAATACCCAGTCAGCTAAATGGTCAGTCATTCAACAAACAGCATCTACTTTACAAAGTACCCTGGGTGACATGGTGGCAAAGACACGATTAAGATCCCAGGAACCAAAAAGCTGACTGTACAGTAGGTTAGATGAGGACCGTGTATGAATACAGTCTTGCAAATCATAAAGAGTTCATAGTTGCACTAAGAATTCAAGAAGACAAGATACCTACCAGTAGGGTCAGAGAAGGCCTCACAAAGGCCACACAATCTGACCTGCACTTTAAACCATGAGCAGGATTTTGACATAGAGAGAGTGCTAGGCAGAGGCAGGAAATCAGTACTGAAATTGGAAGACAAATTGCTCTTTGGCTGGATAATGCTATCTAATGTTTATGAAGCTCTTACTATGCTTAGCCTATGGGCTAATCAGACAAAGAAACTGAGCCTGGAAGTTGAATGACTACCCCAAAGTTACACAGCCAGCACACGGCTGGGCTGAGATCGAGTCAAAGCAGATGCTAGGGCTTCATGCCTAAGTCATCACAGACACTAATTCAAAGAACAAAGACTTATTTCTGTGAGTCCTGGAAGATGAGACCAGAAAGACAGGCTGGAGTTGGACAGGAAAGGGCTTCAAAGCCAGGAAATGACTCTTACCTTGGTTGCATTAGCAAAGAAAAGCAACTGAGCAACTGATGACTTTTTTTTAAAACAGGGTCTCATTTTGTAGCGTAGGCTGGTTTTGAACTCACTGTGTAGCCCAGGTTGGCCTCAAACTTGTGGCAATCTTTCTGCTTCAGCCTCCTGAGTGCTGAGATTACAGGTGTGTGTCACCAAAGTATGTCTTTTTATCTCGTCTTAAAAAGTCATCAGGCTGGGCATGGCGGTGGACACCTGTAATCCCAGCACTTGGGAGGCTGAGGCAGGAGGATCACCATGAGTTCAAGGCCAGCCTGAACTGCATAGCAAGACCCTGTCTCAAAAAAAAAAAAAACAAAAAAAAAAAACATTTTACAAGCATGATGTGCTTATTGAATGAATTAATCAGTGAATCGATCAATGAATTTTTAAAGTAGATTACTCAAGCAGCAAGCAGCTTGCATGTATAATAGATTAGAAGACAGATACATTAAAAGAATGAAAGCAATAGATCAAGAAACCAATGACAACGAGGGAGCAGGGGCCTGAACAGGACGATGACCAAGGGAAAGTGAAGGAACTAGCATGGAGAGAGATCAGGCTTGAACTCCCGAGAGTCATGCTCCCGAGAGATGCAAGGACAGAGACATGAGGAAAAAACAACAAAATAAACATGGTGGGAACATGAGCAAAGAGGTTCAGGGTCTGCCAGGACCCCTGATGGAGGTGCTCTTCAGGATGAGGACTTGGGATGGTGACCAGGGATAGAAAACTAGAATTATGGGTCATCCACATTGAAGAAATCATCCAAGCTGTGACGTGAAGAAAACTGCCAAGACTGCATCTATAAAGATAAAGGGGTCTCACACCTCACATTGAGAAACAGAAAAAGGTGTGAGGAGAAGAGTCAGAAAGTGGCAGATAGTATAAATAAGGTCAAGAAGAAAAGGATTTTAGACAATAAGAAATTGCAAGTGGGGCAGGCTGAAAAGCTTTGAGAAAGACAACTGACAAAAAAGGCCTCTTGATCTATTCAGTGAGAAGTGACCACCAAGACAGGTGACGGTGGATGGACAGGAAGAAGTACAACAGTGAGGAGTTGAAGTTGGTGGAGCACAACAAAGTGTAATACAGGTCAGGGGTTGTAAATCCAGACACCAAAGGGGCCAGACAGATAATAAAGAAGTAAAAAAAAGCTGAGTATAAGATCCATGCCGCCCTCTGGGCCTTCCACTTCCCACATTTGATGCAGACATTGGTACAGAAAACACAGAGCAAGCCTGGGAGGCAGTGATAAACAGCAGCTAGCACTTCACCTCGGAGACAGAGACAACAGGGAATGGTGAGGTCTGCAGTTAACTGGAGAACATCAAAGCAGAAGCCGAAATTCGGCTCCAAAAGGCTGTTGCCATGAGAGAATACCAACCAGTGTTGCTGGTTCCCCAAAGTGTCAAGAGAAAAAGAAATTCAGATTTGTATTCAAATCCCTTCATTTTTAAATGTTGGGGGAAAAATCAGGTTCATGGGTATAATCCTGCTCACTGCCCATGAGTCCAAGACCTCCTGGACCCACTCTGCTTCATTGAGTCTGCCAATGAGAGAAAAAAGTAGGTGATTTGACAGGTAACGGAATTGAGTGAAGGATTCTTATGACGCTTTCTCTGTTTGTTTTAAAATGATGAAGAACTGAGACCCACACCCCAAACCCCCACCCAGTCAACAGGAAGATGTAGCCTCGTGATCAATAGCAAGAGATTTGAAGGGGCATGAAAAAGGATGCAAACTAAGACAGTAAGAGTTGGCTTTATTTTGTTGTGTTTTAGTATACTTTTTTAAAAAATAACAATCAAGTTAGGTACAATTTAGGATTAATTGATCAGCAAGAAGCGATAATGAAGAAATACATTGCTGGTCCTTTTTTTGTAAAGAGACAGTTACTACAGGCTGAAAACGCTCCCGGTCAGACAGAGCTCCTGTCACTCAGGAAAACTGCATTATTGAAACAAAAGCTCCTCTGCGCGTGATGTGTCAATGGTGACTGTCACCGTGGATAACGGATATCCTGAGTCACAGAGTAGCTAGCAACTCTCCTTTCAAACAATGGAAAAAACTCCCTTCTGTGAGAAGGAACTTAGACTTGGCACTCGAAATTCCTAAATTTCTCATCCTTTGGAAGCGGGTGAATGTCTTCAGTGTATCCACCAAAGACAGCCAGAATTTATCCTACTGTCCTGATCAAGCTGCCAGCTCTTGTTCAAAAGTTGGCATAGCGCAGAGGGAAGCAGAAGGGAACAGGAAGTCTCTAGATTTCAGAAGCCATGACATGTGGGACATGACTCAGGCTGATTCTGAAAGGTCTTCCATACATCCACGCTCCAGATGAAATGAAGGCAAATTCGAATTAGGAGAATACATTGCCAAATTAGTTTTTTGTGTTTTCCAGCCCAGTATCACACAGGAGGACTAGAGTCCTGGAAGGAGGAAAGAAGGAAGGAAGGAAGGAAGGAAGGAAGGAAGGAAGGAAGGAAGGAAGGAAGGAAGGAAAGGTGTAAGGCACATTTCTTAAATGTCTTTCCAAATGCTGTGAAGAAATAATTCCTCTCAAACATATCAGTTCTGTAATACACTGATTTCCTTCTCCTTAGATTTCAAGGTTCCCTCCCTACATAACACACTAATTATCTGTTATTCCCAAAAAATGGCCTTTGCTCCTACAGGTCAGCTATCCTACAAGGGTGATAACCTACAAAGGCACCACCCACTTCTTTATCAAATATTTAGAGTGCTATAACAGCAAGGGGGTAAATACTTGCAGTTGCCGTGCACAGACTTACTGTTTTAGGGCTCAATTCATGGGGTAGGAGACAAGATACCACTCACAAATATTAATTAAGTTTTTTAATAACAATAAAGAAAGTAAGAGAAAAGGAAAAAACTCTAGGAAATCATACCACCAATCCATCATTTCTATCGCTGGCAATCCACAGCACAGAAGTAGTTCAAGCAGAAATCTTAACTTTTGCTAGAGAAGCAGCACCACTTGGGACACGAGAAGAAAACAGCAGTTGTGGAGGCACAACCAAAAGCAGCCCCCATCGATGCATAGAGACATCCAGCAGCCTCAAGGACGAGAAAGTAGAAATCAGCAGCCATTATGGGGGCGCAACGAAAGGGGGGACCAGCAGCCCCTACTGGCGCACACAGGAAAAGGTACCATCAGCTGCACAAGTGAAAAAACATCAGCTCCATGAGCGAAAACCTCATCAGCTACATGAGCAAAAACATCAGCTATGTGAGCAAATAACATCATCAGCTACGTGAGTGAAAATCAACATCAGCTACGTGAGTGGAAAAAAATCAGCTACATGAGCAAAAACATCAGCTACACGAATGAAAACATCAGCTACACTAGTGAAAGAAATCATCAGCAACCTTGGTAGGCATGGGAGGGAGAGAGAAGAAGAGAGAGTGAGAGAGAGTGTGCACCTGGATGCTGCACCCCTAGTTATCTATGCACTGACAAAGGAATGGCCCCCTCCAGGAAATGGGTGTGTGCAACTTTACCTCGGGCATTCATCCTGGGTCTGGCTGGACCTGGGATGCTGCCAGATGCATATCAAAGTAAATTCTTTGTTGATAGTAAAACTGTTCCTGCAAAGTTAGCCAGACCTTGGAAGAACTGGCACACACTGGGAAGGTTAGACCTTTATCAGAATACAGGCATTTGAACGAACTCTCAATAACCATATAATGAATCTTACAAGCGCACACATTAAGTGCTGGCACTATATAAGGTGATGGGACCAACAGTGTTGTCTAATGTTTTCCACTGATGTGACCACGGCCCCACCCTCATCATACCTACCAGGCTTCCTTCTACTTCTTCCTGTCACCCTCAAGCTCCTCGGCAGGCACACCCACTTTCCTGCTCTCTCCCTGAAAATT
>PVJO010016800.1:0-32085 GCA_004026905.1 Hystrix cristata
CCAAGCACCGTGCAATCTGGGTTCTGTTTATAAATTTTTTTCCTACACCTGTGTCTTTGAGAGTTCTTCCTATTCTATCTTCCAGTAGCTTTAGTGTTTCTGTTTTAATGTTTAGATCTTTGACCCACTTTGATTGTAGTTAAGTACATGGTGAGAGACATGCATGTAGTTTTAGTTTTGGGCATATGTCAAGCCAGTTTTTCCAGCACCATTTATTAAAGAGGCTGTCTTTCTTCCAGTGAGGGTGTTTGGCTCCTTTGTTGAAGATGAGGTATTCGAGTGTGTATGAAGTTGTTTCCACATCTTCTAATCTGTTCCATTGATCCTCATGTCTGTCTTTTTACCAGTACCATGCTGTTTCTATCACAGTAGCTTTATAGTATAGTTTCAGGTCAGGGATTGTGATGCCCCCTGCCTTGCCCCTGTTGCCCAAGATTTTTTTTGCTATTCTTGGTCTCTTCTGGTTCCAGATGAATTTCATGATTACTTTGTCTAATTCTGTGAAATGTGTTATTGGTATTTTGATTGAAATTGCATTTAATGTGTATAATAATTTAGGAAGTATGGTCATTTTCACTATGTTGGTTCTTCCTATCCAAGTACACAGGATATCTTTCCATTGTCTGATATACCTTTCAATTTCCTTTTTTAGAGTATTGTTGTTTTCTATGAAAAGATCTTTTACTTGTTTTGTTAGATAGATTCCTAAGTATTTCTTTTTTTTTTTTGATGCAATTTTGAAAGGTATATCTTCTCATTTCTTTCTCAGTGAGTTTGTTATTGGTATATAGGAAGGCTCCTTGAATTTAAACGATAGCCATCTCTGATTTGTAGGTGCCTCCCACTGGGTTTCTCACTGGTGCCACAACCCTGTACCCTCAGGCAGTTCAGTCTCTCAGCCTTTTTTGCTGTTACGTGTTGTACCTCCCTTAAGAAGATGGAAGCATGGATAATCCTTAAAATGTTTATATTTATAGCCGAGCTTTTGGGGAAGGGAGTGGCTCACTCAGCTCCTTTGTTTCTAACTGTACTATTATTTTCCTTTGTGATAGAAAGTAAAAGTATTTATTGATATGTACATGAATAAAAATTACAGGTTGTATGTTAAAGTTAGAAAAACACTATGTGATGGTATATTTTTATATAAACCAAAGGTAAGTAGAGGTTTGAGTTATATAGCTAATTTTATTTTTTAAAAGAGGAATAAAGGGCTTTATTAAGCAGAGTTTTTAAAGTATATACTCAAAATAAGATTGTGGTTCTTCAAAAGAGAGGCATGTTGTAGTTTGGAGCTGAGGATATTTTTGTATTTTTGAGGGGTGGAAATCTGTGGAATATGCAAATCTATAGGAAATTCCATCTTGTTCAAAAGGATGGCCCACCCACAGAAAGGTACGGGCTCATTTTACAGCTGAAAGGCATGAGCCTAGTCTAAAGATTTTGTTTTTTGTTTTTTGAAACAGGCTCCCCCTGTGTATTCCAGGGTGGTCTTAAACTCACTATGGAGTTCAGGGTGACCTTAATTTGTAGCGGATGCTCTTTCCTCAACCTCCCTAGTGTTGGGATTACAGGCATCTACCTCCACACCCTACAAGAAGCCAAATCTTTACTTGAGGTGTACCTGAGAACACTGTAAAATAACAGAATGGGAATACACTAAGAGAGGCTGGAGGACACATATTTGGAAGAGGTAGTGGAACTGGGAGTCATGACCTCTTAGGGCTGTAGATCAAGATGTTACAGGTGCAGCTGGAGACTGTCAGTAGGGGCTGGTGCTATGTTTGGAGTCCTTTTTTATATATAGCCTAGCTTTTTTTTGTTTTTTTAGTATTATTAGTCCCCCACCCCCACCCTATTTTGATGACTTCCTATTGGGTATTTAAGACCAACTCAAAATGAGACCTGTGTTTATTCACATTTGTCAAGGTCAGTTCAAGCTCCTCAGAGGTTACTTTTGGAGCTGTGGGAAGAGCCTCTTAGCTCCTGTGGTTTTTTTCCTCTACCAGCTGTGTCATTTGCTAAGATGGGTCATGGTCTTGCTTGATTATATGGCTTTCCATGAGAGGCGTGGGGACATTCCCCTCTTTAGTGACCTCTTTTTGGAAATATGTACTTTGCTTTATTCCTGACCTCTTGTATCCAGCAAACCCCTGCTTGGGAAGTTGGGTGTCTCACCAGATTTGTGGGGTCCTTTTGTTAGAATGCTGATTTTAAAGTTTTTTTTTTTCTTCTTTTTTTAATACTGAGGTATGATGGCTTTGAAAGAAATGATCAACTAAAGAAGGGTATAATGATGCTTGAAACTGTGATCTTTCTTTTTTAATACAAAGAGATAGTTTACCGGTTGGAATGTGAATAAAGGATATTTTTAAGCTGTTGATTTAGCTTGGAAGTTTTATCTGGGTAAAGTAATGTAAAATTATTTTAATAATTGATGGTGATGGTTACATTTCATTGTTTAAGAAAATAATTCTTAGCTGAAAAGGTTTATGAAATACTCCTTGGATCAGATATGTGAAGTAAGTACTTGTGTAAGTGGTGGTTTTGCAGAGGAAAATCAAATTCATATCTTTCTCATGGAATTTTGAGTCTTTGTAGTTAACTTTTTCTACAGTAATCACAGTAAAAGAAAGAGTTACAACTAAATTATATTTCTGTTTTGTTAGTGTCACAGTCTTATGATAAAAAGACTAGAAACAGTTTATAAAGACAAATATGTAAATATCAATTCCGAAACGAAATGCTGTTGCTAATGTGCTATACCTGTCCCAGTGAAATAAGAGCCCTGAAAGCAGCGGGAGTCATACACTATCAACACTGGCTGAGACCTTTCTGATCTATCAAAGAAAGTTTGTAGTATATTCAGTATGATTTAGTGTTCAGTTGGTTGGCTTTTTTAGTAATAGGGTATGTTTTCTATGTTTGTAGAGTCATAAGAGAACCCATTATATAGAGATCAACTCTGATATAGATAGTGACTTTAAGATTATTCAATTCCTGAATGTTCTGCATGTGAACAACTGGTTATTGTTCTGGCTTGGAAAGTGGATATAGGGTAATGGCAGAGTGTTTTGGCCTCATAGCTGAAGTACTTGAGTTGTTGGTTAGCCTAAGAATGTAACATTTATACCACTGCTTCTCTGTGGAGTGCCTTCAGAGTTGTAAATAATTTATAAATACAGTTTTGGAGGGTTGAGGGTTTAGCTCAGTAGTAGACTGCTTGTCTAGCGAGTGCAAGGCCCTGAGTTCAATCCCCAGCACCCCAAAAAATTTAGTTTTGGAAGTGAAAGTTGGAGATTATGTTCTGGAAGTAAAAATTGCCAACTGTTCTCCAGGGGATATTTCTTTATATTTTATGATTTGATCATTAATTGTGTTCTAGGTGCTTAAAATTAATAATTCATTTATATGCAATTCAAATAATATGTATTGGGTATCTTCCTGTTAATCAGTTCTATCTCCTATCATGGTAGGAAAGGAATTTTATTCCAGTTATATTGTGAAACAGATAGTGGGATGAAAATATTTAGAAATAGGTATTTGAAGATATAACTTGTTTTATTCTATCTAATCTGTTCATATTTTAATTTGCATTTTCAGCCTATCTAGCAATTACGATGCACAAATGAAGAGCCTTTTAAGGATTATAAGGATATTTTGTCACGTCTTTCGAATTGGTCCTTCTTCGCCCAGTAATGGCATCGATATGGGCTACAATGGAAATAAAACTCCAAGAAGCCAGGTGTTCAAGGTCAGAAAAGTATATGATATTGTTAGGAAGATAGACGTAAAAGAGATGAATTTGACAAAGCATGCATTCATTAATCAGAAACCTCAGGAACAGGAGGTAAATTTGGTTCATATCCGTATCACTTTTTAAGTTAGGTACCCCTTTCTCCTTTCAACTCTGAACAACTGGAGGTTTAATTGGTGAGCGTTCTGTATTTCTCTTACACTTTTTATTCCATTAGTATTTTAAGAGAAGAGATATTTAGTGTATAATTTGATTGAGTTATGTGTTTTTAATGTGATAGCCACCATTTAAAAATATTTATTAATGGGGTTGGGGATTTAGCTCAAGTGGTAGAGCACGTGCCTAGCAAGCAGAAGACCCTGAGTTCGATCCCCAGCACCCAAAAAAGAAATATATATATATTTATTAGGGAAAGAAGATACCCAGTTTTTATTAAATTTTATTTGTGTTTGTGTTTTAGATGTAAGATTACTTTTCATTCACTGGGTGTAGTAACAGTTAATTCTTGGAATCACTTCAAGGAAGAGACATTGAGGTATTTTCTTAAAATATTTTGGATTGCTTCTGCTGTCTCTCTTATACATGCACATATGGACAGAATCCTTGGAAGAATGTCTCCAAATAAAATTAAAGGCAGTATTGTCATCCATGTTATAGTATAATTTTATGAAGTAAACAAAATGAGTATGTCTAATTGATATTAATGCTTTTTTGTGGCATTATATTTTTTTAAAACTCAGATTTTGGAGAAATGCATAATTTAATAATTTTCACATGCATTTTTGTTTTAAACTTTTTACCCCGGGCCTTTCACACCCAGGGCCTTTCACATGGTAGGCAAGTATTCTCTCTACACAGAGTTATAGTTGCTGTTCTTTCATATTGTTTTTTAAAGTTAATTTTGCTTAAGAAGTTTTTGTTGGGGCTGGGGATTTAGCTTAGTGGTTAGAGTGCTTGCCTTGCAAGCACAAGGCCCTGAGTTCGATTCCTAGCACCAAAAAAAAAAAGTTTTCATGGTACAATAAAATTTCCTTCGGGGGTTCATGAAAACCTGTATTTCCTTAAACTTTTGAGTATAAATACAAGGTTTTCCATCCAAAAAGTAGTATATAGATGTTTTCACATGCCACTTGCTTAAAATCTAATTGGGATTGAGAGTTTTGCCACCTGTAAATTTTGAAGTTACATTGGTAGTCTGTTTTAAGTGATTCTTTTCTTACAAATTGTTTGTTTGTGGTGCTGAGGATCAAACGCAGAGCCCTGTTCATGATACCTGGAAAATTACTGACAAATACTTAGCAACAAATGGTCTGCAATAATTTTGATACTAATAGTTTCTTTATTACTAAGAATAAGTATGATCTTCTTTTAGAGAGGTATGGAAAAGTATCTACCCATGTGTTTCATTTTCTTTGTTTTTTAAAAATCAGAACAGGAAAGAAAGTTTTTAGCTAAACATAGGTATGTATTGTTTTTTTCTCTTCTTTCTTTTTTCCCTATTGTGCCACCTTCTGGAAGAAGAAAATTGTGCATCTTCTTTTGATTCAAACTAACTTCAACACCACTTCCTCCAGTACTAGTTGGGCTTCTCAGCTGTAAAATTGTAAAATTTCAGGCTAAAACGTTGATGTACTCTTATCAGCGCTGTTACGAGTTTTGCTGCTTATTCATATCACACGAAGTTTTTAGTGTGTTCTGGCAGTGCTCATTCTTGTTATAATGAATCTACTCTTGAGTTTACTTTTTACTCATCCTTTTTACTTGTCTGTAATGGTAAATAGAAAATCAGATCGGATATGGATATGGTACTGTTACCCAGCTTGGGTATACATTATATTCATTATTGTCTTTTTTGTTGTTGTTGTTAAAATTTCAGTCTTCCACCTACCTGCTAATGATATAAGAAACAGGTCCTAATTAGCCTCTTTTTGGGCATTTAATGCTTGATTTAAATGTTAATTTTCTTCCTAGGCAGTCAGTACAGACATAACAGGGTAGAAAAGAATATTATTTCCTTTTTAAAATAGAATCCAGAATTTGTGTATATATGATATATATGACATTCTTTATAGTTTTTTTAAATTAGTGTCTTCATTTTTAAAAGATGTTTTCAGCATCATTGACAAGTACTGTGCCTTTTGTCAGTGCTTATTTTTTCTTAAATTTTGAACTTCCTTTTGGTAAAAGATTTGTATTCCAAAGTGCAGCTAATTTTTAAAAACATTAATAAGTGTTAACTCCTAAGGAATTTATTGATCTCTTATCTATCCAATTTTATGAACTAAATGTGGACTCTTTGGGGAATTGCAAAATGATCTGTCTTCTCACAAGGATAAAAGTAGAAACTGTGCATTGCCATCAGTGCATGTAAGGTTTCCTATTCATTTTGGAGTGATTCAAGTTGTGGAAATCTTGTTTGCTGAGTTGCTGCAGTGTTAGACTGGAAATAGTATTTAACTTTTGCTGTATTTTTTCTAAGGTAGCAATTGATCCCTGCTTTCCATTTCATTAACTAGGTACTCTTAACATGTCACTTTACTGTTAGGATTAACTAATGGGTTTTTCGTAAGAATATAGACTGTACTTTTTTGGTAGGTGAAGGTATTTAACGTCATGTTATTAATTTTCTCATTTTAGAAGTTCTTTAAATTAATCGTAACACTTAACCATTCTTTCAGTGTTAAGAGTTTCAGCTTTCAGGAACTTTGCACTATTTGAAGGTGAAGGTTTTTTTATTATCTCAGCAGAGTGAGCATGGGGAGGACAATTTATGATGTGCTTTTATTTTGTGAAAAGTAAGTTTATGACTATTAATGATTTCATAAGATTGTAATTTGGAAGTCAAGGAAGACTGAGAAACTTAACTTCAAGATTTTATCATTTGGGTTGTGATATTTGACATTATCAAATTGAGAAGAGTCAGACTAAGAAACATTTCAATGTACTATATATACTGTTAACAAACTTTAGTCGTGCTTTCCTGTCAAATTCCGCCTCATTTCAGCACATCTTGGTGTTTTAAAAAAATTGTTCAGTAACTTTGGGATTATAAATTATAATTTTGAAGTATAATTTAAAATGTGTATAAATCATGTATGATTGTCATGTCACTGTTACAATGTATAGAAATATAATTCTGTAGTGAAGATCACTGAATATTATGAAATGGAGTGATATTTTTACAGTGCCATGGAACCTGCTTCCATAGTAGTTGGCTCATTTTTCAGTAACAGTTGATATATATAGGGTTGAATGTCCTATTTTATTATTTATAAGTATGTAAATGGATGTACCTTGAGAACATACTCTTAAGTGAAATAAATCAAATACTCATGAGTACACATCGAATTGTTTCTCCGATATGAGAAACCATAGGTGTAAATAAGGACAAAGAGGTGTAATAGATATTATATAAAAGGAAGATAATATTCAAAAGAGAGGAGAACTAGAAAGAGAGAAGGGGGAAAAGCAGGAGTGGAAAAAAGGAAGGAAAGGGGGAAGGGAACTAATGGAAAAATATGAGTAAACCTCCTGTAAGTAGGGAAGGAGGCAACAGAAGGGAGGGGTGGGGAAGAGGGGAGAAAACCAAGATACATCATATACAGGTACAAAGTAACTGTGATGAATGTGATCATTATGTATGCAGTGTACCAATACATGTTCTTGGTTAAAAGTAAAAAAAAAAAAAAAAGAGAAAAAAATATTGAAAGCATCATAGATGTGATGAATGGTGAAGGAGAAAGGGAGAGAGACAGAGAGGGAGACAGATTGAGAGGGAAAGTAAAGCCAAAAATGGTTTACTTTTTTCTCCCTTCATTTTCTTCTAATTCTTACCTGTATTCCTGTATGGAAAACTACTTTTTAGTATTTTCGTCACTGTCATTTTCACATAGTTCCATTTTTTCTTTGATATTATTTTTGGATTATTCAAAATTCACCTTGAATTTTTGCTGATTGTCAGTATTTGAAAATAGGACTGTAACAGGTTTAGGTTCAGGGCTCATCTGCATGATCAGCTGTATCATTTCTTGACTTAGACATCATTTCCATCTAATGTATTGATTTTCTAGGTTTTATCACTTCTCATTTTGAGGCCTTATTTTTCCTTTTGTTTCAAATAGTTTATGTTACCACCTGTTCTTTCCATTTTGGAAGTTTATTTTCTGATGTAAAGCCAAATAGTTTGCTGACATACAAAGTTCTTTCTTATTTATACCACATTTAACATTTGCTCCTGAAGAGAAGCAGTAGGCTCAAACTTGGATTGTGATTAGAGTCCTGAGACAATTTTAGTGATGGTATCATGTCAGAGTTTATGGCAGTTGGTAATACATGCCCTTTTTTTAAGCAACAGGAACCTTAAGTCTTCAGCTTTTGTGCCTAACTATGGAAAAAAGCCCCCTTTGTGGATGAGAGGGTGCTTGCTTTAGCCTTATGAAGGGAAAATTGGTTTCTTTAAAAAAAGGAAATACTGCTTCCTTGCCTACCTAATACATTTGTTGAATGAGTGAACTAGGCTTTCATTGGTCTGTAGTAGTGATGATTTAGTTTGTTTTATTTTCACTTTTTGAATAATAACTAGGGGTAATTTAATTATTTGCAAATTGAATAAGTAAAATATTTTCAGAAAGATAATGTTACAGAAATCTGAAAAAAAAAATGCCAAGGATGCAGTGAAGGGCTTGTTAGGTAATAATTGGGAAGCATTTCATGGTAGAATAGGTTATTTAGACATTTTCAAAGGTCCTAAATATGGTTGTATTATCTCTTTCCATAATGTTTCCTAAAAGTAAGATTATTTCTTAGACTGAAATTCTTTAAGGAGCAGATCTTTCAGAAGGACATGGTCTAGTTTGTAGCCTTCTATTTTCATATTCATTTGCAGAAAGACAGCTCACATTCTTAATAGGAATACTGTATTTAAAATACTATGTAAGATGGATGTTTGACTGTTATCCCATACACCCTTTTGAACTGTTAATCTTTATTTGGGATAAGAAAAATATTCTAGCAGTTTTTTAAATAATGTAGGTAGGCATTTATATTTTTGCTTCTTTAAAAAACTGTGTGTAGGGGCTGGGGATTTAGCTCAGTGGTTAAAGTGTCTGCCTTGAGAGCACAAGGACCTGAGTTCGATCCTCAGCACCCAAAACCAAAACAAAAACAAAAACAAAACAAAAACAAAACAAAAAAATTGTGTGTATTATGGGAGCTTGAACCCAGGCCCTTTGCACTGAGCTATATCCCTAGTCCTTTATGGTTTTTTATTTTGAGACAAGGTCTCAGTAAGCTGTGTGTTACCCAGGCTGGGCTTGAACTTGTGATCTTCCTGCCTTAGTCTCCCAGAGTGCAGGAATTATGAGGGTGTCCCACTACATCCCACTACAGACTATTATAGATTAAGTTTATTGTTCATCTTTAGTATGTTGTCCTGTTGTAGCATTTGTGATAACATGATTTAAAAAATAAAATGATATTTGTCTTAACATTAATTAATTCTTAGAAGAAATTTCATTATTCTCAGTAGGAGTGTTTAAAATAGTCTAGAAGTAAGAAACCATCCTCTTTCTGCTTTTTTTTTTTTTAATCTATTAATCTTTATTTGGAATTAAGAATTTGCTGGGAGCTGGGAGTGTAGTTGAGTGGTAGAGTGTGTACTCAGCATGTGTAAGAGACTCTGGGTTTAGTTTCTACTGCAAAAAAATTTGCTAGTCAGTGTTCTTATAGAGATGTGGTAATTATATTTATTGTTTTAAATATTATTATTAACTTTAGATTGTAGGTGGGGGGGCGTGTGTGTGTGTGCGCGCCTGCTTGCCTTTGTGTGAGCATATATTATATGTGTGTAAATATGCTACATTTTATAATTTTTCTCTTAAATTATCAACATTCTAGGAATACACATAAAAGGGAGCACTGTAAACTAACCTATTAGGTTATTTAATAATTTTTTAAATTAAAAGATATGTTTTTTATATAGTTGAAAATGTTGAGAGTAAAAACCAAATATTTGAAAATTGAAATAAGATTGCTTGTGATATTTTTGTTAGATTTTAGTTTTCCTTTTTATTCTAAGGAATACATAATTTAAACTTCACCATATTTTTCCATCATACCTTGTACATACAAATTAAATGTTTGTTTTAATGAAGAAATTTGTCATATAGATGACATTTATCTATTTTTGCTACTTACCTTTAATCTTTATTGTCATTAACTTGGGAAGATAGAAGTATCTGAAGTAAATTTTGTCTTTTATATTATTTGGCTCTCTGGATTTGACATTTTTTTTTTTTTTCATCATGTAGTTTAAGAGTGATTAAAAAGCTTATTTCTTTTCCTCTTAGCCTCTGGAATTGCTTTGGCACTCATTAGATGAATGGCTAGTTTTAATAGCTACAGAATTGATGAAAAACAAGAAGGACTCAACGGATATCACTTCTATTTTACTGAAACAAAAAGGCCAAGATGAGGATGCCACTTCCATTCCCCCATTTGAACCTCTAGGACCTAGGAGCTATGAACATCTACCGACTGGCACAGGAGAATCTAAACCAGATGCTCCTGCCCGGAAACAGGAAGCCAGTGCAGATTGTCAGGATGTTATTTCTATGACAGCCAACCGGCTAAGTGCTGTCATTCAAGCTTTTTATATGTGCTGCTCTTGTCAGATGCCTCCAGGGTAAGAAGATTGTAGCATTTTTTTTTTTCTGATATTTGAAGAAGAGCTATATTTTTGTAATTTCAATAACAACAAATAATTATTTGTTGATTTTAGGTTCTATTCTGGTCTTATTTTAGGATACTCATTGTATGAATCTAGATCTGGTACAAAATATTTAAATTTTAAACAAGCAGTATGGAAGTTGTTTCTGTGTATATGGGCAATATCACCTTTATAGGATCTCTTGTCACGTGTTATATAGGAGAAGTTATATAGGAAGGAGAAGTTATATATTTTATTTCATTTTATAAATTGACTGGGTATGCCTCAGTTTTCTAAATTATAAAGATCTAAACCTAGGCTGGGGATTTAGCTTAGCAATTAGAGTGCTTGCCTTGCAAAAGTACAAGGCCCTGAGTTCGATCCCCAGCCCCCCCCCCCAAAAAAAGAGATCTTAACCTAAATTCTTTCAAAAGGTCAGGAAGCCAGTCCAGTTCAGTACATATTTGTTTCATTTGCTGTATTGTATCAATGATTTGCGTCTACATGTTCTTATTGTTTCTTACCTCCTACAGAATGACTTCACCTCGTTTCATTGAATTTGTCTGCAAACATGATGAAGTTTTGAAATGCTTTGTTAATAGGTAAGGCTTTCTGAGATTCAGAGACTGCTGTGGTTGCCATTTCTCTCTTTACATACAGTTTCACCTAAAAAACTATTTCTATTACAGTGAAAAATTGCTCAAGGTCTGGGGATTTAGCTCAAGCAGTAGAACGCTTGCCTAGCAACTGCAAGGCCCTGAGTTCAATTCCCAGGACCGCCCCCCACCCCAAATTGCTCAGTAACAATTAAAAGTGTAGTAGATGGGGGTTAACATGTTTTGCCTTTACTTCAGTATCTCTATATCTGAATTTGCATTTTACATAATGGTATTCATCTTTCCTGTCCATTTATACAAAGTATATATATTTTTTTTAGAAACCCCAAAATTATATTTGACCACTTTCACTTTCTCCTCGAATGTCCTGAGTTGATGTCAAGATTCATGCATATCATAAAAGCACAGGTAAGAATTTTCTTCCTCTTGATTTTAGTCTTTCTAATGAAATTAATTTTTAAAATTGGAATATTTACTGTAGTAATTACTATACTTAAAACTTCTTGTAAGAGGTATGGAATTATATTTTACTTTATTATAAGGAGTAAATTTTTTTTCTTCAAGAAATGTGTATTGAGTGCCTACTATGTGCAGAGGCCTGTGCAAAGACAACAATACATTGCCCCATTTCCTGGAATGAGTTACGTGGCATACCAGACCTATAAGATGGATGGTCTTTGAGAAAAAGATTTTATCCCCAAATATATTTAGGAAATGTAACATACGTTCTTTGAAAATTTATAAAGCACATCAGCAGTATATAAAAGGGTTTGAGAAGCTCTTTGGTGAAAAATAGTGATTTAACATTGCTAATTTTCTGAACTTACTTGACCTGACAACCTTTCCTCTACCAGGTTGTTGCTTTTTATTTCAGGTTGTAGCTACTCATGTTCAGTGAAACATTCTGGGAAAAAGCTTGTTTTGCCTCTTACTAGCTATGTGATTTTGGGCACAGTTTTTAGCGTTCTTGAGCCTTGAGTTCTTCATCTGTGAAATAGGGATAATGACACCAGCATCACAGAAGTATTGTGAAAATGAAGTATTTAAAGAGTAACTGGCATATGTGCTCAATAAATGGTAGTTGCTTGGAGATAGAAATCATTTCCTTTCTCTAAGCTAGAAATCAGTAATTACAATATTACTCATTTCTTTAGGAGGTTAAGGGACAAAGAGTTTTTAGTAAAGGGAAATTTCAAAAAGGAGGTAGATTGTATATGATCTTGAAAAGCTGGAAGAACGTGGAATAGTTTGAGAGGAGTAAAGGGGAGGATGAACATTCTAGCAAAGGGTTGGGCTGGCACATGCAGGTAGAAAGTGGCTGAAATTATAGTGATTGCAGCAGAAATTTCATTTAAGTGAGAAGTAAGATAGGTTGTAGTCGTATTGTCATATAGTATTGAGCCTTGACTGCCAGCTTAAATAATCTTTGCTAAGCTGTTAGGAGGCACTGATAACTTTGCTTCAGGAGAATTATATAATCCCGCCAAAGTTTCAGAAAATAATTTGTCAGATGTATTAGGATAGATTGGAGGCTGTGGTTTGGTTAAGTAGTCCTGAATTTATAAATACTGGTTTTTAAATATCTTTAGGGACAGTGACTGTTTCAGAAGTTAAAAAAGCTAAGAATTAACTTTTGTAATATTATGCACATGTATATAGAAATTTTTTGATATCTGTTTAATAATGTAATATAAAAGAGAAGATGCTAATAATGACTTACATTGATTGAAGGCTCACTTTAGGCTTAGTACGTTATATTTGCTTTAAATGAATAGTTTTCAGAACAATCAGCTTCTTTTATTGAAGCCAAAGGGGGTTAAGTAACTTGTTTAACTCATTTAGTTACTAACTAAGAGAAACAGAACTTAAAATTCTATTTAGTTCATAAGTTCTTTCTTTTTTTCCGGTGCTAGGAATCAAACCCAGGGTCTTCTACATGTCAGGCGGGTACTGTACCACTGAGCTACACCACCAGGCCTTATCTAATGTATCTCTTTTGTTGCCTGTGATCAAATCTGTGGACCTTGAATGTGTTAAGCCAGTGCTGTATCTATGAGCCACACTTCTAGCTTTCTAAGTTACTTTTCTTTCTTTTTCGTTTGTTTTTCTAGTGCTGGGGACTGAAGTTGGGGCTTTATGCATGCTAGGCAAGCACTCTGCCACTAAACCACATTTTAGCTTCCTAAGTTCACTTTCTTAACCTACATGATAGTGTATGACTCTCCTCTAGGGCAAGTGAAATAATAGGTGAAAACAGTTTTTAGTTTTTTAAAGAGAGGTAGTTCCTTCTTTTTCATGACTATCTCTGCTTTTTACTTCCTTTTACTTTATCTTTCCCAAACAATTCAGTCAGAAGATACCTGTATTATATATCTACCCTTGACCCAGAAAGGGAGTTTGGTTGTTGTACCAGGGTGAAGAGGATTTCCATAGGAGCAGGGCTGGGCTATTGTGGGGCTTGGAGTCTGGAGATGGTAAGGAGGCATCTGTGTAGAAGAGGGACTGGGCATGGGATACATAAGTTGGAGGTCACATAAGTAGCAGGCCCATGTGAAGGGTGGCAGCAGCTATCGGAGTTACTTGATAGAGCCTCAATGGCATTCTGCAATGAAGAGGTCTTGTCAGCAGTGGGATACTGTTATTTATGGGAGGTGAGGGGGAAGGTGAGGATTGGTGAGAAAATTACCTCTAGTTTCTTTTGGAGCAAGTGGTTATCGAAGGGCAGAACTTAGATTAGACTGTGCTGTTGAATTGGAATTGGAGATAACTGTGTGAACTTAAAGCTTAAATTCTTTATTGATAGATTAAGCAAACCTGGCGCCCAGCTCTTTGTCTTCAAATGCCATTCTGAATGAACCAGAGCTCATAAGAGAAAAATGGCAAATTCCAGAGCTGGGCTATGAACAGTACAAGATGAGCTGGGAATATTTTGTTGTTCATGAAAGTAAAGAAGCATTCAAAACATGGTGGAATTATGTTGCCCTGACTCAAGTCAGCTCAGTTGGATTCCTATTGGCCAAATCTAGAAGAGTGTAACATCAAAATAATGATAGCAACATATAACTAAAATAAGAGAGCTGGGTGTGGTTGCACAATCCTTTAATGCCAGCAGGCTGAGGCAGGGAGATCACTGCAAGTTGAAGGCCAGCCTGGACTATATAGTGAGTTCAAGGCCAGCCTGAACTACATAGTGAGGCCCTGTCTCAAAAAAGCCAAATAAATAATAACCAATCCATATGTCTTTCCTGAAAAATTAATGAATAAATATGGAAAGTTTTGTGAGGTGTGGGATACTTATGGTCTCAAAATATGTCCTCAAAGAAACTTCCTTATTAGAAAGAGAAAGAAGAGCTTCATTGTGGAGAAGCATGGCAGTGATCAGAGTAGACATATTAGTGTGCCTTCTGGTAAGATGCCCTGAGAGGAGCATGACCTTCTTTCCCTGGTGTTCCTCCAGAGATCATGCTGTGAGTCTAATCATGAGGAAGCATCACACTAACTCCAGTTGACAGACATGCTACAAAATTAACTGGCCTGCAGTCTTCAGGTTGTGCAAGTAAAAAAAGAATGAAGAGCTGTACTAGAGTACAGGAAATAGAGATGGGGCAATTAAATGTAGTTCATGAATCACTGTGCTATAAAAGATATTATTGGGGAATTATAAAAACTTGAAATTATGCCTAAGCATTAGATATAGCAATGTATCAGTGTTCCTACTTTTAATAGTCATTGCCTGGTTATGTGTTGTTTATGGGCAGGATATTAGCGACTTGATCTCACATCAAGTAAAATAAAGGTGCTTTTACTCTACTGTACTTGGAATTTTTTTTGTGACTTAGAGACTGTTCCATCCAAAAAAGTTAAAGAGCAACTACCACTACTAAAGGATTGACTTCTTCTTCTGTTGGTGGTTTTCAGGTGGCCAGTAGTTAAAGGCAGAGACATTTTGTATTGCTGTACAAATGCTATTAAGAGGAGCCACTGTAATCAGTCCTGTTTTGTGAATTATATATGGAAACTCAGGTACTCAGAAAGTTTATATACAAAAAATGCGCCCTTTGGCTGTGTAGGTGTTTGTATGTGTGCGTGTGTGTATGTATGTGTGTGTGCACATGTGTGTGTTTTGATCTTAACAGATAACAGCTTTTAAAGGTAGCAGTTTGTACCTTTTAATGTTCCATATGAATTACTTTAAAAATTGCCATTCATTTTTATTTCTGAGTTCACATTTTATAGATATCTTATGATGGCAAGTATACTTACTGTCATTTTAAATGGTTATGGACAATAATTTTAATATTTTTGTGAATGGTAATAGGACAACACCCGTGTTGTTGATATTGAGTATTTCCACAAGTTACTTAACTCCTTGGTACTGCATTTTTCTCTTCTGTAAAATGGGGTTAACAGTCCCATTTTCTGCTAATGTCATGAGAGTTGGGTGTAGTAATGCAGGTAAAGTGTTTAAAACAGTACTTGGCTTACAAGTGCTTCCTCAGTGTTAGCTAATTCATGATTATAGTTATGATTATTATGTTCTGTTTGCATTATTTCATTTAATTCTCACAATCCTCGAAGTAGGTATTTTCTCGATTTTATGGGTGAAAAAACTGTAAAGATTTGAGAGGATTAGTAATTTCCTTAAGGTCCCAAATTTAGGGATAAAACTAGAATTTCATACCATGTTTATCTTACTTCAAAGCTCATGCTAAGTACATTGCTTCAGTGCAATATTTTATATTTTCTCTTTTACCAAAATGTTAGAAATAATCAGTATTAAATTTTTAAGTTTATAATATTCCAGTCTGTTTACTAAAAATCTAATATTTATATGCACTTTAGTGTGTATAATAACATCCATGACAGTGTTTTATTAAAATGTGGAAGGCTGTTGGACATACAGATGAAAATTACACATTTAACTTTTAAAAAGGGACTGTTTATTCCTTTTCTTACTAAAAAAGCAGATATTTTAAAAAGTAGTTAGTCTGTCAGTAGTTACTGAAATTAGTATTTTTATTAAGATTTAAAAAGTAAGTCTTTTAAAGTGAAACTAGTATTTAGTTTAGCTAAAATGAAGAAATGTACTGCTGTCTTAAAAATTACCAGAAAAGGGACTTCTTTGTGATATTGGATGGTATTGATTATATTTATCTTTTGAAACTTTTGTGAATAGTATAAAGAGTGACTCACATACATACTCAATAAGTAGTTGTTTTGGAGATAGAAATCATTTCCTTTTTCTCTAAGCTATAAATCAGTAATTATAATATGTTTCTTTATTGGCTTAAGGGATGAAGAGCTTGTAGTAAAGGGACATTTTGAAAGAGGTGGATTTTAAGTGTCTTTCAAAAGCTTGAAGAACTTGGAATATTGTTGAGAGGATTAAAGGGGACGATGAACGTTCTAGGAAAAGTATGGGCTGCCAGATGGAAAAGTGTCTAAAACTATAGCGGTTGCTGCAGAAATTTCATTTAAGTGAAAAGTAGGATAGCTTGGGGTCATATTGTCATATTGTGTTGAGCCTTGTTTGCCATTTAAATAATCTTTGTTTGCTAGATTGTTAGGAGGCACTGATAACTTTGCTACATCTTCCAAGGAGGCAGTTTCTCCTTCTGTGCCTTTCTCTTTGTCTCCTTTAACCTGGTCTGCTTTTTTCCTCCTTGCTTAGCAAGTCCTACAGAGCTTTAAGTCTTAGTTCAAACCAAGACCCTGTGAAGCCTTTGTGTACTGCAGTTATGTGCAGTTTCTAAATTCATGGTGTATCAGTAGTTTGTATTTCACTGTTAAGAACTGATTTTATACACCTGTTGTATTGTTCTATGTTAGTCTCATCTCATTAACTGTACCAAGCAGTTTTTAGCAAGGAAATTGAGAGTTTTACTCTTTTTGTTATTATAATATTGGCACATACTAGGTACTCAATTATACTTTCTGATTAATTATAAAAATGGCAGATAACTTGCAGTTTGCTTTACCTAGCAAATGAAAAAAAGGTTTAAACTTTCTTTACTCTTTAAGAGATTTTATTCTTCAGCTTTTAGGGTAGAAGAATAGAAGAATAAAGGATAACAAATTTCTTTCTAGTTGCTGTCTTATATTCCAAAGGATAGAAATAAGATTAAAGCTAATTTTAAAGGATTACATTCATGAAAAGTTAAATGGAACTTGCACCACCATTTTTCTGGGCGTGAAAACTCATTCTTGTAAGCTTTGTTGGATTTAAAAGAAATTTAGAGTAAATATATTCAATTACATTGTTATTAAGCTCTGAGAAATGGCATCAATTCTTGCTGTTAAAAATGTAGGAATTTGAAAAACACATTATTTAGGTTAAATATTTCTGCTATGATGTGAATAGTTTTTGAGAATAGTTGTTGAAATGTTAGAATATTATTAACTACGTATTTAAATGAAGGTCTAAGAATGACTGTAGAAATTTACTAGTACTAAGTGTGCTAGTATATTTGGTAATTAGGTGACTGAAATAGTACTAACATATTTTACTGTCTTTTTTGGGTAGCCATTCAAAGATCGTTGTGAATGGTTCTATGAACATCTGCATTCAGGACAACCAGATTCAGACATGGTGCACAGGCCAGTGAGTGAAAATGATATTCTGCTGGTTCACAGAGGTATGTGTAGCAAAGAAACTGATACATGTATGAGGCATGAAGTACTTGGTGTTGTAAAGTTTAATATGTAAAATTAACCAATATTATATATTTAGATTCTATTTTTAGGAGTAGCTGTGAAGTTGTGTCAAAAGCAAATTGTGCAAAGCTGAAGCAGGGGATTGCTGTACGGTTCCATGGAGAAGAAGGCATGGTGGGTATAAAAATAAGTGATGTAGAAATCAGTGTATATAAACAGTGGAAACACACTTAATGTTTAACATTTAATTGATGAGAAAAAAATTTAATAGGATTTTAATTTTGTTATTATTTAGAAAAAATTTCCCAGTATATTTGTGTTGATGATAAATTTTATTTTCTTAAATTCAGGGTCAAGGTGTTGTGCGTGAGTGGTTTGATATTCTGTCTAATGAGATAGTCAATCCTGATTATGCACTTTTTACCCAGTCAGCTGATGGTAAGTTGAATGGTCTAGATCTTTTCTGTGACTTGTCATATTTTTCAAACTGCTTAGGTAATTTTATCTTTGACTCCCATGGTAGCCCTGTGAGCCGAGTAGGGTATTCCCACGTTATAGAAGACAAAACTGAAATTCAGAATTTTTGTTCTACATTTACATGGCTGATAAATGGTAGAATTATAAGTGGAGTGACTCAGTATAATAATATTGCCTGTAAACAGTTGATTTTCAGATGCTTGTCTCAAGGTCTAACACTGGCCATGAAGAAGTTCTCATCAGTCCTTTGAAATTTATTCAGTTTAAGCGCTGTCTTTTAGTCTCCTTTTTTTGTTGTTGTTCTTGAGTTAATGTTTTCTTTTATAAAATAGTGTTGCTAGTAAATGAACTTTATTTGAAACAATACAAATTTGGTAACCCTATTTGAGTTTCCAACTCTTAAAATTTCTTCGTCGTGACAAACGTCTAGAAATTGTGATGTTAAATCTTAACTCATCTGTTTATTCATACTAACTTTATTTTTAGTGCTTTTAAAAGATCATGACCTGGCAGCTAAAAAGCTCTTAGCCACATAATACAGTTGAACAGTTCTTTTTGTAGAAAATGGTGCTTGCAACCTATAGAGTTGTGATTCATTATTGTAAATGATATGCAAATGGTTGCCACCTCATTTTTGTGAGGTATGTTTGAGAGGTTTCTAAATTAATAAAGACTTATATTTGAAGTGATGGTGGGATTTCAGTTTTCAGTTGTTTTGTGTAGATACCTGCTTTTCCTGAAAATATTTTCTTTCCTTAGATACGTTTTCTTTCCCCAATGGCTTTTTTTCAAGTGATACTAGGGCTTGAACCCACAGCTCATGCTTGCCTAACAGGTGCTCTACCACTGAGGTACATTCTCAGCCCTTTTCCCCCAGTGTTTACATTCTTTTATAAGAAGAGAATACCTTATTTTTTATTTTTCCTTGAAGCTATTTCATTTGATTTATCAGTTATTTTTTCTTGTAGCTTCAGAACATAGCATAAGCTCATTATATATTTGTTGAATAAATGAGTAAATTTCAAGTTACTGATCACCAGAAAAAAACTTCAACTCATCCAGAGTTGAATTTGAGTTGTTAGCATTTTTTCTGTTGCACTAGATTGTGGTAAAATATGTGACATGAAATTACCATTTTTTTGGGGGGGCTGATGGGGATCGAACTTAGGGCCTTGTGTTTACTAGGCAAGCACTCTATCACTGAGCTAAAAATTCCCTAGCCCTGAAATTACCATTTTTAACCATTTGAAAGTGTATAATTTGGTGGCATTAAGTACGGTATATACAAATACCCTGTGGGACCTTTACCACTAATTTCAGAACCTTTTCATCAGCTCAAGAAGAAACTGTTAAAATAGTAACTCATCATTCAAACTTCCTCTAACTTCAAATTACTAATTTACTTTGAGTATATAGAAATATTGCCTATTCTAGATACTTCGTAGAAGTGGAATTGTACTTGATGGTATTAGATTTTAACTGTAATCATTAACTGTTAACCCTTGCCGTTTTTACTTTTACTTCAGCAATAATTTTTACAAGTTAATTATTTGCTGTGTGGAAGAATTGGTTGATTTTTGTAGACTTGAGTGATTTTCTTATCATTGTTAATAGACATCAATCAAGTTCAGTGATGAGGTCCTTTACTTAACAACAGTTGTACATCTGAAATGTTTAGTTCTTAGAGTATTCTATTCCTTAAGAAACAAAAGCTAATGAATACCTACTGCAATGGGCACATATAGGTAAATGATACAGTATCTGCCTTAATTTATAGCCTAGTAGTTATGGTACACTCTTAGGAAAGTGTATGTGTGTGTGTGTGTGTGTGTGTATGTATGTGTGTATCAGTGATATTTACCATATTTTTCCAGGGTTTCTCTGATGTTCTTCCAACTATTTTTAGTCAAAAGTGTTCTAAAATTTTCTGTCTGCATATTGACTTGCTCGAGTAAGAATGAGTGAGTTACTGGTTATCTTCTGTCTTTCCCAGTTCTACTGCCTGTTTGTGTATTTTACAAAAAATACCCTGTGGAAGCTTGTAAAATGGGACCTTAGCTTTGCTAAAATTATATGTGAATTAATTTACGGGCACTGAAATTATTCATCTTCTTCATGTAGATTTTTAAGGATAAATTATTTTGTACTTATTTTAATAGGAACAACTTTCCAGCCCAATAGCAACTCCTATGTAAATCCTGATCATTTGAACTATTTCCGGTTTGCTGGACAGATTTTGGGATTGGCTTTGAACCATAGGCAGCTGGTCAATATTTATTTCACACGATCATTCTACAAGCACATTCTTGGTATGGTTGTATTATTATTTCCATAAACACCTGTTTATGTTGCCTTTTTTACAGCTTTTAAGGGAAAACTAATTAGATAAGTAGTGGCATTTGGGTGAAATAAGTTTTGATTGAAGACCATCTGTGTGCGTAAGATATTTGAGGACCAGAGGGGGAAAAAAAATAATTTATCTAAAAAAAAAACAAAAACAAGAAAACAGCTTTTGTCTGAAAGTTCTGTTTTCCATTTTAGTGTATATATTTATGCAAATAATACATTTTAATGAGTATACTTAAGGTAATTGTCATTTTTGATGTTTATAGAAGCTTCCTTAATAGCTATTTCAAAGAAAGGTTACATTGTGAGGATATGGAAGAAACAGGCTTACTTTAATAGAGTTCCAAATTTAGAAATTAGTGTCCATTTAAAATACACTGCGAACTGGATTATATTTTGCAGTTTTCCAAAATTTCTGTAGAGGGCAGTATTTTACCATTAAACAGATAAGAAAAGGCAGTAGCATTTAGACTGTAACTGCTCTACTCTTGCATTTTTCAGGTATTCCTGTAAATTACCAAGATGTGGCATCCATTGATCCAGAATATGCCAAAAATTTGCAGTGGATTTTAGATAATGATATTAGTGATCTGGGTCTAGAACTAACTTTTTCTGTTGAGACTGATGTGTTTGGAGCAATGGAAGAGGTTCCTTTGAAACCTGGAGGTGGAAGTATTCTTGTGACACAAAATAACAAAGTGAGTATTTGAATTTTTACTGTAGCCATTGTTTTTAATTTGGCCCCCTGATAACCAATTAATTATTTTTGTCACTTGCTAGAAAAACTTTTACTGTTGTAGTTTCACAACAGATTAAAATATTTAAATTAGCAAAACTATTAAATACCAGATTTTGAATTTGAAAAGATCATTTCAATATTGTGTTGGCTCTGCTGAGATGGTTTTTAAAGCAGTCTTGATATTCAGTTGATTATATAAATAGGCATCTGCATTTTGAAAAATTTGAATAGAAATATAAGCCTCATCCATGTAATATTTGCAGCAATCACTATTTCATGTTTTAAGTGTAATATTAAAGTATTCTGATAGAGGAAAGAAGAAATCCTAGAGTTTAAGCTTTGTGCACATGCCTTTGGGTTCTAATTTATCAGTGAGATCTCTTGGTTTCTTTATCTCTTGTATGCACATTATAAAATCTTGGTACCTGTATTTGTTTTAAATTTTGATGTTGAAAATCATAATGTGTCTTTATAATACAGTTTTATTTTGGTATATTCTAAAGGATCTCTAGATTCAGAAAATGTAGTTTGGAATTCCACTTCTGCTACTTACCTTTTTCCTTTCTTTAATCAAATTGTGATTCTAAGGCAGCTTCAGAATCAACTAACTGAAAAAGTCTATTAAAACATTTTGTGGACTATAGATATAGGTTTTTTTTTTTTGTTTTGTTTTGTTTTTTTGGTGCTGGGAATTGAACTCAGGGCCTTGTGCTTGGAAGGCAAGCACTCTAATCCCTGAGCTAAATCCCCAGCCCCTACAGATTTAGTAGAATAAGGATTATTTTTAAAAGAACCAAAAGACTTAGTCACATTTGTGTATATATGTTTGTGTACTTTCAGTGCTGGGGATCAAACCCAGGGCCTTCTGCCTACTAGGAAAGTACTGTACCATGGAGCTATACCACCATCTCAAGACTTGGTCATTTTTTGACAGATCATTGAGCCTCAATTTTCTATTCTGTAAAATTGGGATAAATATGCCTCTCATATAAAATTGTTACTAACATTTTATAAAATGAAAAGCTGCAAAAGTGAGTTATTTTTCGATAGTATTCTGTAAAAATAGGTTCTAATATAGGTTTCACATACATAATGGGAATTGGAAACCTATTAAACTACATAATTTTATCTTGTGAAGTACATGTACTATATATGTACAAAAAATGAAGTTTAGTTATTGGAAATAAAATTAAGAGCTGAGTTTTTACTCATGTATACCTAGGAATTTTTTAGCTACTCTTTCATTTTCTACATAAGGGTGCTGAAGCCCAAAGTGTTAATGGCAAAGATGGTGCCAAAACTCAGGTGTCCTAGTTTTGTCTTATGCTCATCATAGCGAATGCAAAATTAATCACATTGAGGAAGAACTTGTTTTTTAATATAATGGGCCATGTTAAGAGTTGTAGAAGATAAAAATAGTAAAATGCTTAAATTAACTTTTAAACCTTTTTTGAGTGTGGCAGTGAATAAAATACTTTAAAAATCTTTGTCAGATTGTTCATGTTGCAGTGTATTTATTATTTTCCAAGCTTGCTTACCCTCCTCAATTAAGAGTGATGAACTCATAGACTCTTTATTTAGCAAGCCATTGCTTTTCTAAAAAATCATAAGCATGATCCTTAGGTGCGAATACTGTATATTGTGAGTAGATTTTTCACTCCTTTCAAATATTTTTAATATAACAAAGCAGAAAGACTCTTTAACAAGTCTGTGATATATAGCTGTATTTATACTTGTATATTCTAGTATTTCCCTCCCACTGTGACATGATTACTGTGTAGATTTCTAAAAATACTTACTTTATTCATTCTTTTGCATTTGTGTTTTCTGTTGAAATCTGGAAAGAATGAAAATAATAATTATAAATAAGAATATGCTCACGTTGAAGTTGTACCCTCCATTGCGAGTCTTGTCTTAGGCTAGAATATTATGGTAATATGTAAGAGCTTGAAATGTTTGACAAACTGGAATATATTTTTATATAAACAATTGGATTGCAGGCTAACTTTAATGATTAGGATTGATTGTAGATGTCAGTCATTAATATGTTAATTCTCAACTTTTATTTTTCTGATAAAAACATTTGTCACAATTAGTTGAGCCTCTTCAATTCTAACATTACCAGTCATAGCCAAGCATAATTGTGCTATCACATTATTGTGTAAACATTTAATGATTACTTAATAGGCAACCTGATTGATTTAAAACTTTTAAATAACTTTAGATCTATACCACATCTTTTGTGAGGCAGTGGCAGTGAATATAGAGAACATGGGATAGCTTTTGAGCTTTTTGAGGATGTAGAATTTATAGAACTTGGTAATTAATTATTTGGGAATATGAGAATGAGGAAGGACTAAAAGGTCATTGCCACTTTTACAGATGTGGCCCTTAGATGACTGGTAGTATTACCATCTTTCTCTCCATTTATCTTATTAGCTATCAATTCTATTTTCTAGTGATAATAACAGATACTACCTACTGAGTAGCTTTTACATGTTTCATGTATTTGATCTGTTCTTTGTGATTTTTCTCACGTACAGCCTTTTGACATGGTTTTCTCTATTCATTGTGGAAATGGTTTTAATATTAATGTCTGATATCTATGCGTGAAAATACTTTTTCATATATGCTTTTTCTCCAGTTTGATTCCGTAACATGTGTTAAGCCTCAAAGAATTGACCACAAAACTCAAGTAGAAACAGCTATGACATTTCTAGAGTGTGTTATCTGTTGGGACTAAAGATCCCTTTTCCCCAACTTTATCAGCTCTTTGGCTTTAGATTTTAATTTTTAATGTGGCAAGTTATATTTTTTTATATACTGTATGTGTGATGATTACATTGCAGAGTAAGTCAAGCTAATTCTGTAGCCATTATGTCAAGCTAATTCTATATTCATTACTTTTTGTAGTCAGAATATGTCAGTTCTTTTAATACATTAGAGCAAATCAAGATTTTTTAGATTTGGTTTATATTTAATGCTTAATTATGCAACTCTTTCATGCCAGTGTTTTGTGGACGATTATCATCTATGTGTCTACACTGTTTCCTTAAAGTGTATGATACTTGGCATACCTAGGCAAGGCAATAAAGTTACTTGGGTGCCTTCATAAGTAGTAGAAATATAGCCACTATATTTCTATACAACACAAGTGACTATGGTGTGTAATAATAGTGGGGGTTCATAATAATTGTATTGTCAAGAAAATATAAATTTTTGTTATTTTTGAAGGTGTACTTTTGAAGAGACAGGGAAATGTTTTAGAAGCAATTTTAGATTTTTTTGTTAAACACAGTTATCTTTAAACTGTCTGGAAAATTCTTATTTTACTGAACAACTCAGAAGGGTTTGTGATGGCTATCATTTTATTATTTTACTGAGAAATAATTTAAACCATGATTCACCAACACTCAGATGATTTAATTAGTATTAAAGAAAAAGTGTGGGGAAAGATTAGTATAATTTCCAAAAATAAAATATATGAAGAAATAATAAGAATTGATAAAAATGTATACTATTCTGGTATGGAATGCAATTAAAGTAAGTGAAGTTGAACAATTCACAAATCTTAGTTTTCATTCTTCATGATTTTTAATGTTTCAAACAACGATTTTTTTTTCTTTTTTTTTTTTTTTTTCTTTTTGGTACTAGGGATAGAACTCAGGACCTTGTGTTTGCAAGGCAGGCACTCTAACCACTGAGCTAAATCCTCAGCCCCCAAACACTGATTATTGAATAGTAATTTAGGATTATAAAGCTAAAAATCTCTTAGGAAAAGTCAGTTCTTGTTCAGGGAAGATAGGGCCTTTTATAGCACTTTAAGCATATGTGTGAAATTAATGAATGGGACAAAAAAGTTTTAATGTGTCCAGCATGGTTTTAAGTTAGAATGGACATATACTAGAAAAATAATTGTGTGCTAGTGCTGAAATCACTGCAGTCATCAAAAGTGTGTTATATTTTTTGGGGTTGGGCCATGGAAATTTAGCATATGTTGCTGTTTGATTGTTTGGTACACATTTCTGTCTCCTCAGAATATGAATGTCACTGGTAATAATTGATTAATTCCTATATAGTGGAGAAGAGCCTTTGGGTAGTGGGAGGTGGGTTTTGGATAGCCTGAAAAGCAGAGATGGCAGCTTTTCTTGTGCCACATTATATAATGGGACACCATAAGGTTTGGGGACAGCTATAAGGAAATTACTCTGACATTCCTATAGCTGTTAGAGGTATGGAGAATTCATAGCCAGCAGTCATGTATAAATTCCTGGCTCTGTGCCTTTAAAAAAATTGTTTTTGAACAAAGCATCAGATTAGTAACGAAAATACAGGAAAAAGACTGAAAGAGGCCTTCTCTTCTCTGTGAGTATTCATTCCTGGTTGGTGAAAGCTGTGTACAGTATACATACAGTACAGCATATTGCTTTTAGCTTGCGGAGTTTCACTTTTAGGTAATTAAAAAAAATATATAAATTGCAATGTCTGATAGAATTTATACACACATATATATGATAATTTATTCTGATCTGTTCCAAAATATATTTTTTATTACCAGTTAAATTTTAAATGAAATTATTTTCATTTAAAATAGCTTTTCTTAACTCAGAATTGAATTGGCTATGCTACAACAAGCCATTTTATAAAAATCAAAGCGTATTAAGTGATTTTGATGAATGTATACATTCATTTTTATCTTGTATTTGTTGAATACTTACAAAAGTAGCGCCTACTTTTTAGGAGCTGAAGATACATACTACTTGTAAATTAAACAAATACGCTGCTTGCAGAGAGGTTACATTCTAATGGGATGGGTCAGACAGACTTAGAAGTATAAAGACACTGAGGCCTGAATAAAGCTTGCAGAATAGTCAGGAGGCCACAGAAAAGGTGGACTTTAAAGACTAGAAAAGGTGTTTGGATTTTGTGTTCAGTGCCATGGGAATTGATTGTTCAGTTTTGAGCAGAAGTGTTATGTAATCTGAATTATATATTTGTAATTTTAAAATCCACTCTGACTGAGGTTGAAGAAGCAGCAGTACAGGGGAAATGGGAGTGGACACTAGGTGTTACTGTAATACAGGTGAGAGATGATGATGGCTTAGACCAGAGTGCGAGAAATGGAGGTGACGAGACAGTATCTGATCGAGAGTATTTTTTAACAGCATATGTGATAGTAACCACTGATACAAGACAGACAAGTCATGGGTAATTGATTGTTAGGATGTTAGCCCACATGGCTTAGTGATGGCGGTTTACTGGTTTACAGAAATGTATGCCTATTGGTGCCAAAATAATTCTGAGACTTCACTTCTTAAATGAGAAATAATTGTTATTAGCACTATCTTAATATGTGAAATTAAAAAAGAAATCATCACAAAAACTTCTTTTTTGTAGGCGGAGTATGTCCAGCTTGTTACTGAACTTCGAATGACAAGAGCCATTCAGCCTCAGATCAATGCTTTTCTACAGGGCTTTCATATGTTCATTCCACCTTCTCTCATACAGCTTTTTGATGAATATGAATTGGTAAGGAAAAACATGACTTTTTTGTTGTTACTCAAGAGTACAAAACTCTAGTTGATGTAATTCAGAAATAAATTTGGATTATGATAATGAATGGAGTAAGGTATAATGAGGCAGTATGGCTTAACCACTTACCAGTCCAGTTATTTAAATACAGGATGACCAAAACTTGCATTTTTTATTAATTTTTATAAAACAACAGAAAATATAAAAATGACAGTTTTATCAAATTTATTCAATACAAGATTTGACTGGTTGAAGTGACACCTGCCCAAGTGATGCTCAGGATAGTACGTAACCAAACATGCTGCCTGAGTGATGCTGGGGGTAAACTGTTAAGTAGTTAATATTCAAGTTTAAAAGTAAGATATGTGGTTGCACTTCTTTTTGTTGTTGTTGTTTTTGAGACAGGGTCTCCTGTGTAGTTCAGGCTGGCTTTGGAATTACCGGTGTGTGCTACATGCCCAACTAATGTCTTTTAAGCTTAATAACCAAATTAACAATTGCTTAATGTGAAATGGGGTGAGGTGGTGATCAGCAAATTTGGAATAATATATTTTGAATGTCTTCTATGTAGAAGATGTGGAAGTCAGTCTTCCCATAAACTGTATTCCACATTGTTTCTGAATTTTTTATTTGGCCACGTAAAGGATGCTGATACTAACTCCTTGTACTTCCAAAAAGAAGTAAGAGGACTTTTTCTTTTACTTGTGTAATCTTCTCTAGCTTCTTATTTTACCACATGTATAATTTTGTAATTCTCTACTTCAAATTTATGTAGAATCCATTCCCTTTAGTTCCTGATGAGTGTTTCTTTAATTCACTCACCTTTTACTGTGATCTAACAGGATTCCTAATTTCGTATTCTTTATGTCTGGATTTTTTTTCATTTCCTTTTTCATTTTTTTATAATAAATTATTTTTAAACTCTTTGAGTTGTCTGAATTCTTATTTAAATGTAGTATAGTTGTTTTCTTATTTTAAAAATTATAATTAGGAATAGTAAATTCCAGATCAATGGAAGGTCATTTTTCAGATGCTGATATATGCCTTTGATTTTACGTATATTGGTATTTCAGTTTATCATCATATATCTTTGTATGAAAAGAATAAATTTTGCTAATTTTGAAATCTGTTATGACTAAATTTCACTGAAGTTAAGTTTTGAGTTTTTTGTTTTGAGTTGTAATATTAATGGCTTTATTTGGCACATATTCATTTATTTTTAGGTAACTATGAGATTTATTATATTTAGCACTTAAAAATGAAGTAGTTGTGAGGTATTATTAGACATGACTGGAATTTGACTTTTCCAGTACTGTGCTTGGATTAAATTAGCATTGTGAAGTTTAAGACAGAGAATTTTGTTATTTTCTGGAGCTCTGTGTATGTATAACACAAACAGCTATGAGAAAGATAATTAACAAAAAGTTGCCTGGCAATTTACTGATAAAGAAAAGATGTGCATAATAAACGTGTAGCCCAGTGAGTTTCAACAAACTGAACATAGCTGTGAAAACAGCCCCCAGATTAAGAACGAATCCCAGCACCCAAGGTGACCCTCTTGTATTTCCTTCCAGTCACTACCCCCTCAAGTGTAATCATTCTCCTGGACTTCTTGAATCACAGACCAGCTGAACAATGTAAAATGTATATGTAAAATCATTTACATGCATTTATAAGTTGAAGAAAGCTTAACTTGTTTTTGGGAACCATTCATGTTATTGGATGCAATTATACTTTGTTCATTTTTATTGCTGGATATATTATGTCAGTCTCCTTTTGTCTTTTAAACATGTCATGGGTTTTTTTAGTTCCAGGCTATTTCAAGTAGTGCTACTACAAGCATGCTGGTATGTGTCTTGGGGAGAACATATGTGTGCTTTCTGTTGTATATATGTACACCCAAGAGTAGAATTCCTTTAGTAGATACAGGTACTAGCAAATAGTTTTCTAAAGTTAAGTGTCTATTTATACTCCCACCAAGTATGAGGCTCTTGCATGTCCTACAGCCTCAATTTTTTTTTTTTTTATATTTTCTCTTTTTCATTTTCACTATTCTGGTGTATAAGTAGTCTTTCCGTGTGATACTGATTTGTTTTTCCCTGATGACTACTGAAGTCAGGCACCTTTTGTGTGTATTGTCTGTTTGTGTCCTCTGTTTTCAAAATTTGTGTTTTAAGAAATTTGTCTATTTCTGGGTTTTTTTGTTGCTGATTTATAGGATTCTTAGATATTGTTATTGTGAATATATGTTCTACTCTTCTTTCAGTGAGTAAAAAATTTTTTTAGTTAAAACATTTCAGTTTATGTATGTATTTTTTAAATGATGGAACTCTTTATGTCCTGTTCAAGAAACAGTTATTTACTCCAAAGTAATGAAGGTATTTTCTTGTGTGGTTTTTTTTTCCTAAAAGCTTTTATTTCTTAACCTTTACATTCAGCTCTGCCTCTGCTAAGCTTTTAACTGCAGATTTTATATTAGAAGTTAGATGAAGTTTCTTAGTTTGTTTTAGACTCTGGCTTTAAATCTATTTGATTTAATGGCAGTATTATTTGGAATAAACAACACATTGTAGTCATGATTTATGCACTGTTTTAGTTACTTTTCTCTCGTTGCTGGGACAGAATACCCAACACCCAAAGTTAGGGGAAGAAAGGTTTATTAGCTCATAGTTTGTAGAGGTTTCAGTCCAGAATGAGCTGGGTCCGAGGCAGGGCGGCATGGCAGACAGGCAGTAAAGTAAGTGAGGAATGCAAGGAATGTAGGCAAGGAATGCAAGCAAGCAATGCAAGCAAGCAGCTAATCAGCTTCTTCCTGTATCTTATATCTTATCCAGGCTACCTGTTTTTAGGGTGGGCAGCATTCCCACCCTTAATCCTAATACCCTTAATCTTAGTTTCACATCCTTGATCCCAGCAGAACCATGCCAAACCGATCAGTGGATTAATTTAGTAATCACACCCTCTAGATCCAGCTATCTCTTACCACATGAGGCTTTGGGGGGACATCTAGACACAAATCATAACATGCACTGATAATAATATTGACAGCTACTAACCGCTTGATATTTGCTAGGCCTGATGCATATATTAACATTGAAATCATCACAACAAACCTCTGAGATAAGTACTAGTATTGAGGAAGCTAGACCAAAGGTTTGGAGCTTGCTTGTGATGACAGCATACGTGGTAGAGCTGAACTGTTAACCCATGTCTTCTGACCCTAGGGCCCAGTCTCTGCATCATTATTGCCAGACTGATTCTTGGTGACATGAGTAATAAGGAGCTATGGCGCCGGTGTGCCTTTTCATAGGAAAGAGCTGTGGTACACTGAGAGAGGATACTTTTTTACAATTACTTGCAGACATCTCTGTTAAATGTGTACCTCATTTAAAGAATTCAGGTTAAATTCTAGAGTTTTAGTGAGGAGAAGATACCCAGTGTTCTGGTGTCCTGAGCCAGAAGTGTATTCATCCATTGTGGGTAGGAGGTAGTTCCCAAGTCACGAGATAATTATCAGTTTAACAAAGTTACAGCAGTGTTATCATTGATACATCTATAGTACTACTACAATTAATCCTACCAAATATGTGAGGGACTATTTCCTAATGTACTGCTCAAGAATTTATCCGTAATGGTACTGAATATAACATTGAGTCATGTGAATACTAAGTAAGTTAATAGCTATGAACATTGTATGACTCCCTTACTGACAGTTAGTGCAGTTTATATAGATTATACCTAATTCTAACAATTACCTCGTTATATCTTAAAAATTCAGTTATTTAGTTATATATTTTCAAAATCAATAAATTATTGATTGGGACTTAAGATATTTTAGTTATGCGTACTTTCGTGAAATTCCCATTCACCCTATGTGTTCTTAGTCAATTTAATAGTATTGCTCAGTTGTTAAAAAGATAACAAGTATTTTTCTTCTTCCCCAAAAATCGTAACAAATAAATATGATATTCATAAGGCTCCAAATTTTTTGAGAGAATATAGTCTGTCATTTTTATTCATAATTACAATGAAGGCATAGTTAATTATTAAAGACTTATCTTCAGCCCAAAAGGGAAAAAGAAAAATCTCTAGAATTGCAAATAACATGTAAAATTCATCCCCACCTTCTTTTGGTAGATCCGTATCAGGATCCTACCAGGGAACAGGATTTCCCCAGGTTGTTAAATAAGGAACTTTATTAAAGGGACAATTACAGAGGTAGTTGTAAAGAATAAAGAAGTTCTGGTGAGATGTCCAGAGACCAACAACAATGGAAAGCCTTTATTGTGACTAGGACTGAAGATACAGATGAAAGAATTAGTAAGAGTCTTGTGAGAGTATGAATTGCCAAGGAAGGCCCCTAGTGGTAACCATAATTTAGGAGACCTGCTCACTTACGGAAATGTGGTGTTGAAGCAAGACAGGGAGCAAAGAATACCCTCATCTCTGACTCTGCCTGTGTCCGAGTTTGGTCTGGAACCAGCAAGTAAGGGAGCCAGTCTCCAGTGCAGGAGAGGTGGTGAATGTGTTTGGGGGAAACTGACTAGAATGTCTTCATCCACTACATAGAAGTATTTTATAATACTGCGGCAAGGAGGACTAAAGCACATCTTTACCAACAGTTCTATAACTTTTTAGCCTTAGGATCCCTTACAACAAGAGTTTTTATGTGGGTTATATTAATGGATATTTACTGTATTTGACATAAAATTAAAATATTCATTGCATACATATTAAAAAATAAAAACTGCTTTTTCCAAGAACAATATAAAATAGAAGAGTGGTATTGTTTAACAGTGTTGCAAATTTTTAATGTTAGTGGCTTAATAAAGGACAGCTGAGTTCTAATATCTACTTCTGCATATAATCAGTTGTGCTATGTTGTTTGGTTTAAGTATACAAAGAAAATCCACTTTCACATAGATAACTTGGAAAAGAGATAACCTTGCAGACCTAATGCATAAATCTCAAAAACTGCAAGAATTCTCAGACACTGCCTCATTTTGACTTTGTTCAGCGCACACTCTGTGCTGATCATGAACACATTAATAGTAGCTGCTGTAGGAGATATGACTTTGAACCACATTGTGTCTCTCTACCTCTTATAACAAACCGTGCTGTTCTAACTTACTGTATAGGTAAGTGCAGACAATCATTGCCTCATTTTGCTGTTCCCAACTGTGAAAGATGGACTCATTCAGAGATGTGGACAAGATCTTTTCCTAGTCTTTTCCCTTAGCAAATCTAATAGTAAATACTT
>PVJO010016801.1:0-40942 GCA_004026905.1 Hystrix cristata
AAAAAAAAATCTACATATACAATTACCTAGAGAATTAGAATTTTCAAAAATCATTTAACAAGAAAATCTACTGGTCTCTTCTAATTCTACTGGCAAACCCATGAAAATATATTCTTCATACTGAAATAAAAATCACATAACTGAACCTGTTTGGTTAGAAAATTATTTTTCTTGAAAGAAAGTATAGGAAGGAATTCGAAGACTTAGAAAAAGGTCCTAATTTGAAGTAAAAATCCCATAATTTCAAGGACCACTGGAAAGTTCAGGTCCATCTGCACAGAGGTCTAATAAGCCCTGTGAGAGATCCTCGTCCTCTTCTGAGGTACAGCATTATTGGAATATGTCTGTTGGAGTCATCTGGCAGAAAGGATCCAAATATCACTGAGGAAAAATTTGTCACAGCACAGAGCTGGGAACACTGGCCTTGTGACAGAGTTGGCCGTGGAGCTGGGCTCACCCTTCAGGAAAGCTGTAATCACTCATACTGAGGGTGAGGCCTGTCTCAAACACGGACAGCCTGAAATATGGTTCACATCTTGGAGAGACACTAGAAATGTAATGAAGGTCTGAGATCATGGGAGTGATCTGGATACAACCCAGCCCAAGGGGTACTTTTCCTCATCAAGTCTGGCACACCGAGAAGCTACTGTCTGATGGGGAAGGGGTGTGGAAATGGTCACCCAGAGTCAGAGCAGTCACTATAGAAGCCAGGTCATCTTCTTTCAACAGAACCAGAACTTTCAGCTGAAAAAAAAAAAATTTAACTTTATGGTAGCCTGAGCAAACCTCCTGGTTTTCTCAGCACTAGGCGCAAAGCTTTCAGTTTTGACACTTGGGGTTAATTAGATATCCTAGATTAAAAGAAAATCAAACTGAGTAAGAACCGCAAAGGGAAAAAAGTCAGCCTCACAGTAAGGGAGGTGGGGTCCAGAAATCATTTAATTTGTCTATTAGATAAAGCTGAATCTATCCATTGTCTTAGTCAGTTCATGCTGCTATAACAAAATAGTGGAGACTGGGAACTTCAAGATTGACGTATTGTGGGTTCTATCCTGGTGAAGCCTGCTCTCAGCATCCAAGATAGTGCTGTGGTGCTAGGTCCTCACATAGCAAGAGGCGTAAGAGCAGAAGAACCAAACTCGCTCCCTTAAATCTCATTCTTAGGGCGTTGTGCCCATAATGCAATCATTTACAAAAGACTTCACCTCTTAATACTATCAAGTTAAGTATCAATGCATGAATTTTTTGAAACACATTCAAGTATAACATCCACTGAATACCCAAAGTTAAGGTGTCTTGTTTAAAAATTAGTATTTTTTAAAAAAAACTGTCATTTTTTTTTTTAATCTGATTTTCTTAACTTGGAAATTCTATTCTGGCAAAGATCTCTTACAAGATGTTGTTTTTGTATCATCAAAAAAGGATTTGTTACTGCCCAATGGAATTCAACATCCATCCTCTGGCTGATCATTAATACCAGAATCAGTTTCACTAGTTCTATATTCTTTCATTGACCATCATTCCTACTTTCATTAGCAGTTTGTGATTTACAACTTTCATAATATTTATAATCTCCCATAATCTCTACAAAAATCCAGTGAAAATATATTTTTATGCCATGAAACACATGAATAGTATCATCACACAAGTGAAGGAGTCTGCATTCAAATTCACCTCTATTTTATATAATATGCCACAGATATTCTTAGAAGGCCTAACAGGTAGGAAAATAATAATACACGCACACTGAAACAATACATTTTAGATTATCAGTTAAGAATGGCCTCTTTTAAAGAGGCCAAAGATAGAGCTAAGAGTGTGATGTGAATGGACAGTAGGAGCCAACAAATAGGAACAGACTGCCTGCATGAAAGATTAGGATAGAAGGATTGTGATACTCCTCACCCGTACGGGCTTCCCAACTGAATCTGACGGAGAAAAGCTGATTGCTTCCCATTCAACTTGGAATCATTTTTCCCTTTTTGACAATGAGACTGCCAATTTCTTAAATGAAATAAGTAAAGATAGAACGATTAGTGAATCCCAAACTTTCATTAGGACTAAGAGGCTTCCTTCATTTCAACAAATATTGTCATCTATATCTGTCAGCATTAAGAAAAGGGAAAGATTATCCATTCACGAGCAGCCACCATCCAATTAACACTTGACTCCAAGTAATAAATCATATCGCAGATTCTATTGACAAAAAACTGTAGTACATTATCTTTTCAATGACACTTTGCATGACCTTTGACTCCCAATGGTTTAAAAGACATTCAAATACACCCATTCAGAGGCCACCACAATCGCTGGGTGTGACACATCCAGGCTGATGGCAGGGAGTCTGCACGCTGCACTGAAAGGGCACACTTTGCTCAAAATACAATTACTGTTGATTAAGTATCATCCACAGCTCATGGGTACACAGTCTATTTTTAACATGCATATTTAAAATCCACTTGAACTGAATTTCCTTTCTCAAGAGTTCATTATTGCTACCTGTTTTCCCCTAGAGAAAAATCAAACATTCTATAATGCAGTTTGTGTAGAACACAGTTCTAACACCACAGAAAATTCTATTACATGTCAGAAGAATTTAAAGCCTTGTTGAAAATCATAGGCCCGGGATGTTATAAGCATTCACATCTTTGGAAACTTTAATAACCGATGAGTGTGAAAATCTTTTAGAAGTCCTGATTTGGCTTTAGAATAGGATATGATCACCAGTTTATTAAAAGAAACAAGTAATTATGTATGTGAAATGAGGGAAAGACTTGGAATGCTTTTATCAAACTAAATAATGGTGTCTATAGGGCTGTTAAGATAATTTGCTGTCTTGCTTTATCCTGAGTATTGGGGGGGAAAAAAGTATTAATCAGAAGACAGGGGAAGAATATTAATCCAGAGCTGGATGACTTTAGGTGACCTCAAAAGTAGCTCAAGGCAGGCTAAATGCATGTATGAAGAGACAAGTACACAAAAGCACAAGTACACAGAGACACATGCACACACCCCACAGAGTTATCTTACATTAAAGAACAGAAATCTAGGAAGGTATTTTTTCTTCTGGTTAAAAACTAGATTATTTTGTAAAGCATTCCTATCCCTAACAAATATTCATGTTTCTTCCAAGAATGTTCTAAACCTCACTAACTACTGCCTTCTTTGTTCCTGCAATAATTATACTCCTCACTGTCTGAAACTTAATGTTGCAGTCAGTAAAATATTCAGTAAAGAGCTACTGTGGAGACCAGATAATTAATCTCAAAAGTAGTAAGACTAAAATACTAAGAAATTATATAATCTGGGGAAAAGATTTTTGAATGTCATACAAAAGATGCTATCAAAATTTACAAAGATGATCACAGAAGCCCAAATCCGATGTTCATACTGTCTTTAATTTTATATATATACATATATTTCTTTTTTATTGAGTATTTTCTATTTTCTAGGCTTCCTACCTGATTGTTATTAAAGATAGAGAAATGAATGTGAAAATTTTTATTATATGCTCTCATAACACAGTGGAATAAATTAGACTACTAAACACAACACAAATAATAATAATCCTGATTTAAATCATAGCCAATAATCATAAAATGTTAATCATAAATATTCCACAGATTAGATTCTTTATCTTATGTAATGTGTATAAATTCAAACTATTATATTAAAATCAATCTAGGAAAACTGTATAAGGGTGACAAATCTTAAATCAAAGTTTGAGTAAGGAAAGAAATAAAATTTTGTAGGCAAAATCAGAGTAGTCAAGTCAGGAAAGATCTACAACATGAAGCATTAGAGATGTAAGAGAATTTAAGTTTTGTGCATAAAGCTAAATACCTAAAATTATTTCTTGAGTTGAATACATTACCCCAGGCTTAGGAGATGATAGGGAAAAAAAATAAAAGCTCAATTCATAAAAGGACTACTGGTCTCCCCAGTTTCTGTAGGTATCTGGAATAATTATTGTTTTATTTCAAAATAAGCTATAGAGAAAGAGTATTAGTTTGAGTTCATTTAGCAAATCTTACCTGGAGAATAGAAATGTAACTGGATAAATGTTAGTTTCTATAGCTCTTAAATGTGAGTTCCCTCTGCATTTGAGACAAGAAATTTCTACCGTCTGATACTAACATTTCAGAAAGCATCAGAATGTAATGTTATCCAACAATATAACTTTTAGGTTTAAGATTCACAATACCCTAATAAATTCTCCAGGTTGTGATGTACAAGTCCGCTTTAAAAGAATCCCCACAGGAGCTAAATACAACAAATTTTACAAGATTTTCTCACAACTGAATGTGTGTCTCTCGCAGACCAAGAGAGTAAACACTTAGTGAACAAGTGGCATCTGAGCACACATTGCACCTCCATGGGTTTTGTGTATTTCTGCAGTTGTCTCTCAGTTCAGAAACAGCTCCTCATTCTCACTATTTTGATTTTTTCTTGCCTTGTTTGTTTTGTTTTAAATCTGCTTCCTTTGGGTACTAGGCCCTCCTCTCCTGCCAATTTTTCCTTAGGATTTTACCTGATGCAGGGTATGTCACAGTCACTTGATAAAGACTTATAATGAATATTTCCTAAATGAAGCACATGGGAGGTGGTGCATTTTGGATATCCCTCCTTGAGCCAGGCAGGACCCTTTATGCAGGAGTAGGAGGCTTTCTGTTTTCCCTACAACTCCACACCTTGCTTCTGTGGGGTACTGGGAGGGCAGGGAGGTACAGCAGTGAAGGTTCTAGGCCAAGGTCACTCCCAGGAGCAGGCTGGGCTCCATCGTGCACACCCGTGAAAAGCTGAACAGTGCACCATGTAGTGCTGCCCTCCCTCCCTCGAGGAAGCAGCACACTGTTTCCTTTGCAGCTGTGCAGGACTTTAAAGAGATGTGTGCTGCCCAAGTTCGTGGTCTTGAGCACAGATGTACAACCTCTCCAAAATTCGGGATGCCCGGCCTTGAGGACAGAGCTGCTTGTCTCAGTAAACGACATATTACCTCTAGAATAATGAGATAGAGATTGGAACTTGAAAAGCAGGAATAGGAATTCTCTTCAGAATAGGACAGAAAAAATTATGGACAAGAATGGCAAGATAATGAAATAATTCTCATCTTCTTTGGTTTTCCCAGCACTCATAAATATCATATATGGTATTTTTCATGAAATAAGAAAACTCTCAGAATGTACAGCTAAAACTAAAACACGGTCCTATTTCATTAAGGTTTGTTCAATTCAATTATACAAACATCTACTAAACAAAACATTCTGGAGCATCATTTGTTCCCATGCAGTGTATTTATTACTACCACACTCCCTCATTTAATACTTTTTTTGCCATATGATTTAGGAGTTCAGACGATTGAATTCTACTTAATTTCTCACTTCCAATTAAAAGGTTACTAGTCTAGTATTTCCCCACAATGAAGCTGATCTTAGCTACTTCACAGATCCTTTTTCCTTCAAATACGCAGGTAAACATATACTTTACTAAATGTTACCTTTGAGGAATAGAGATCTTTCTCCCAGATCTTTGTTTCCCAAATTCCTCCTTATTTTTCCACTATATTTTTGCTCACAGACTGACTTAGTAGACTTAGTAGAAAATGCAGTCAGATTCACTCTTTTCATCTACTCATCCTTCATCCATCTATCCATCCATTCGATCAATATTGACTGAGTGCCAAGTTACAGGGCAGGCTCTCAGCTGGTGCATGAGATTGAAGATAAATGATTGGGACAGGGTCTGACACTATGGAGTTGAGAGTCTGAGTTTCTGGAAGTATGTCCAGTTTTGTGAACACGAATATTTCACGGATTTCTTGTGGAACTCTGGCAGGCTGACAGGAGTTGACTGAGTGGGTTATAGAGTACGTTCACCAAGGAGTCGGATCATGTGTTCCAACAGGAGTTCTACCTTGAGAACCTGGGAAGTTTTTTAATTCTTGGGATCTGTGTGTTAGCTTCTGTCACTATAACAAATTCCTGTGATAATTAATGTATAATGAGAAAAGTTTTATTTTGGCTCACGGTTTTAGAGGCTTTGGTCCATGATTATTTAGCCCCATAGTTTCGGCTTGCGGTGAGGCAGAAGCATCATGGCAGTAGCGTATGGAAGAGCAAGATGGTTCACCTCGTGTCTGGGACGCAAAACTGTGGAAGAGACCGAGTTTCACAGTCTCTTCCGAGGACACAATGTCCTCCTGCTAGGCCCCACTTCTTAAAGTTTCCACTACACTAGTAGCCCTTAACTGGGGACCACACCTTCAACACATAAGCCTTTAGGGGACATTTGAGATCCAAACAGTAGCAGGACTCTTAGTTACCTCCTGGATAGCCATAGTACCTTCTTAGGGTGGGGATGAGGTGAAATGAAATACAAATGAAATTCACTGTACCAAGCGTGTAAGCGCTCAATAAATGTTAGCTACCATTATTTTGTCTACACTTTTTGGCTGAAGATTTAATATTTTTTAGACGTCATCCTGGGATGACAAGCTGCCAGCCCTCAGTCAGCGCTGCTGCTCATAGTAAGCACAAGTATAGTGATTAAAAATAGATTTTAATTCCCTCCAGGACAGAACCAAATCCAGGCACCTGTGCTTTCCCCTTTCTCTAGGTAAACCCTGTCAGCTCTCTGACAATACGTTCTTCAAACAACTTTCAGTCCCTTCCTGGGCTCACTTGTGTCTGGCAAGACCGAAGGGATTCAGGATTCATTCTCCCTGCAGAAGAGAACCTTGCTCATTAGACAAGAGCTTTCTATAATTGCCATAAGTTTACTTCATTAATTCTAAGAAATAAATTGCAGATTTATAATGATAAGTCTCCCAAGAATCTGAATATAGTCTGGCTAGAATCAAAGTTTTGCCCATTACAAACTCTAGAAAAGGTAAGAGGACCGGGGAGGTAGGCCTCACCCCACAGGCATTCCAACCTCAACTCATGCTCAGACACCGGGTTCTTTATTCTGAAATTAGAAGGCCCTTGGCATTTCTGGGAATTTGGTATCCTCTGGCATCTCTCTGTCCTGTGAGTTATGGGTGTATTTATCTTAATTTACAGAGACAATTTAAAAATCTTAATATGTAATGCTTTTGTCAAGCTTAGCCCACTGATGGGTGGTGAGGGAAATATTTAATAGTATTACTATGGTTCACTAAGGAGCCAAATGTTCCAAATCTCAAACCAAACTGCAAGTGTCCCAAAAAGAAATCAGGTCTTTTTCAACCTTCTTCCTCAAAGAAATATGAGCAGCATCTCTGAAAGGACACGCGGTGAGTGCTGGGTGAGCAAAGGGACTCAGCAAGCTTGTGCTTTGGCTGGGCTTTGCACTGGCCTCCCTGAACTCACTCGGAAGAGCTGCTGGCAGGTGTTCTGAACCAGGATTTGGGGAGCCATTGGGGAAGCAAGATGAGGTGCTGGGGTCCCCATCACTGCTGACTGGAGCAGATGAACTGGCCCTGGAACAACACCCGCTTGCCACCTGCCTCTGTCTTCTGCACCCTCCCCTTCTTCCACCAGCCCCTGGGTGTGATGCATGCTTCTTGTAGCCCTGGAAGGCATCATGAATACAGATATTCTCCAAAATTCTGTTCTCCTCCTGCTTCTTCTTTATCCATTATTTCTATCAAAAACAAATCTCTTCTCTTCTACACATTCAACACGCATCACCCTGCCCCTCTGAACCCAGAAGCCCTCCCAGCATGTAGCTGTGTAACCTTAGGCGAGTCCTGCAAACCCTTGGCCTCAATTCCTGTAGCCTGAAGACAGGTAAGATAAGAATAGTACCTCTTTATACAGACTCAGTGAACTGATGTATGTGTAGTGCTAAGAATACTGCTCGCGCAAGTACTAGCCATTCTTTAAATTATGACTATTGCTGTTTCTGAAAGCATATGACTCCCAAATGCTTATCTATGTTAATAAATCCCACCTTCACCTCAAAATCCAAACTATAAATCTGCTTTCATTATATTTGCATATCTCAAACCTTCTTTTTGCATATATCTCCTAATTTAATTGACACTCTCATTGACCCATTTACCCAAGTTTGAGACCAAGTAGTCTACTTGACACCCTCCTCTCATCTTCTTCACCTCAGATCTCAATGCAGGGTGACCACGGACTGCTCTGTAACTCTACCCTTCTTTCTGAGACCCCTGAACCTCATCTCCCTTCCTGGAGCATTCACCACAATTGTTGATCTTCTATAGACTGGGGCCTCTTCCAGTCTTACGTATCCTTCAAAAGCAATTCTGATATCTGAGTAACTGATGGACCTTATTCATGGAAAGCAGGAGACACACTGTGGAACCATAGTCCAGTTAATCTTAACTGTATCAACTATGTTGTCTTAAGTGAATTAGTTACTTTTCTAGAGTAAATGGTTTGCAAGAGAACAGATTTAATACAGGATATTTACAAGTTATGACATTCACTCACACAAGCCAGATACAGGAAGACTGCAGAACATCCACCCATGCCCTGGAGACCTGAAAGTTCCAATCAAGGGCTGGGCGCCCACAGCACTGTCCCATGTACATCCGTGTCTGCTCTAAAAGGCTGAAGAAACCTATAGTGGAGCCAGGATAGGATACTCACAGCAAAGATGAAGACCAGAGCTCCCCTGAAGCGAAGAGCAGCCACTCTTGAAGACAGCAAGGCCCCGAGCTTCTTCTGAGACAAGAACAGCTGAGTACCCTTCAGCAGAACCAGCCACAGCTGAGCTTCTCCTGGGAAACAGCTGCCCCCTATCTTCTGCTCCCGTTCTCCTTTATGCTGTGTGGGCAACAATCCTCAGGTGGATCCTCTACACCCAGAACCACAACAACTCAGTCCAGCTGGGCGTTCCTGCTCAAACTGGCCACACTCAGTCCACCACACTTAAGAAATGTCTAGGCTGGTTCAAATTCCTTATGATGAATGTTATCACTGTGTATATCTAAAATGTACCATTAAAATAAAATTAAAAAAATGTCTAGGAGATTAGTAAAGTACAACTCTGGACATATCTGGGTAGATCATGGAGGCGTGACTTGAGGTGCTCTATGCACCCCCTCTCCCCTTCCTCTCTAGCCCTGTTCCCTGCTCTGCTTCCTGGCTACCATGAAAGAGGCATCTTTGCTCCACCACGACCTTCTGCCATGATGTTCTTGCCTTGGAACCAAATGACCAAATGGACCAAAGCTCCCCAAAACTTTGAGCCAAGTTAAACCTCTCCTCCTTCAGTTGTGGGTGTCAGGTATTGTGTCCCAGTGATGAGAAAGCTGACTAATTACAGACAAAAATCCTCTTTCTGGATGGGCAGATGGGGAAAGGCCACCAGGCTCCACAGAGCTCCTGAGCCTTCGTCGGCTGAGTGCAGGCATGTGAGTTTTTGACATACTCATATATGAATGCTTTATTTAATTTTAAAATAAAAATCCTGCATTAGGGTGCAGTGCCTGTAGGAACAACCTAAACAATTTACCCAGCTTGTCACAATCTGACTTCACTACCCTGTTCCCACCTTTCCTTGTCACCCAGAACTCACATGCTGCATAACTTGTTCTCTCCAAATACCCTTCACAGAGGGGTTTTTATGTATTGTGTAACACAGAGGGCAAAGAAGGGACAGAGGACAGACACTTTCTCACCTCCCTCTAGTAGATTTTCCTGCCACACGGGACACAGCCCTGATGTCACCTGCCCCAGCTGGCCTCCTCCTTTCAAACCCCTTTCCAGCCCCTTCCCAGGCCAAAGTGCTTTAGAAATCACCATTCTCTGCATTCCATGAAAATCAGCTACACCTACCCCCTAAAATTAAAACTACTAGTGGGCAAGCAGAGGCAGGATCCAGAACCTGCCACCCCCACCCCTGAAGTTCACTTGATTTCCTGTCACCCAAAACATTCAGCCTCACTGCTGGGTTGCAGTTTGTCCCTTTACCGTGTGTATTATATGTGTATATGAGTGTGTGGCCGTATTTTGTGGACTTGTGTGTGTGTGTCTGCGTGTGTGTTATGTGTGTCTGTTGCATATGTGAGTGTGTATTCCAGCACTAAACACCTCATCAAGGCTCCTCTTCTGGACACATGATCTCTTTACAAGTCCAGAAATTCCAATACCCGTGTCCTCCTTCCTGTTAGAATAGCTTACCTTGCCATAACACTTCTGGGAGAGTCACAGCTTCCCCCCACCCCGCACCCACCCCAGGACACCTGTCTTCTCTGAAGACTGTGGCTTGGTCAAAGGACTGGCCCCTCCTGCACAAAGTGATCACGCTGATACTGAGCTCCTCCTCTCTGCGAGGTTCTGAATAGGTGGGTTCCGTCTGAAATCTCTCTTCCTCCTTGTAACCTGGTTAACTCCTATTCTCCTTTCTCCCTTCCTTTCATGAGTTGTGAACATTCTGCAGAGTTCCCCTAGAGAAATCTCCACTCTGTTCTGGACCAGCACATACTCTTAGCCAAGCCATTCACTAAACAGCTCTGGGGACTGTTCTCTTAGTCATTTATTTCCTTTGGACTCTAGGTGACTAGCTCTTCCCTGGGTGGGGCAATAAATGGCCTGATGTTTTTTCTGTTGTTCCTCCTCAGCGAAGTGTACCTGTCTTCATCTGATTTTTTTTTTTTCCTTTCTGCTAGCCTTTCCCCTACTACACTCTGCCTGAGCGGAGCAGGAGTGTATTTTCTGTGGACAGTAGCAAGCTCAGTTACCACCACAGTGGTGAGCCACCTAAAAATGTGGCTTTGGTGAATGCCTGATTGTTGAATTCTAACGGAACATAATTTCTCCATTTACTTCTCAATCATACCACTAACTTAATGGAGATTTGAGGGTGTCTTAGTGACTTTTCTCTCGTTGCTGAGACAAAATACATGAAATCCAAAGTTAGGGGAGGAAAGATTTATTTAACTCACAGTTTGTAGAGGTTTCGGTTCGCAATCATCTGGATCCGAGGCAGGGTGGCATGGCCGACAGGCAGAAGGCAGCAAGGTAAGCAAGAGGATAAGCAAGGGGGTAGGCAAGCCTCTTTCTGCCCCTTATATTTTATCCAGGTTTCCTGGTTTTAGGATGGGTGGCACTCTCACCCTTAATTCCAGCACCCTTAATCCTAGCATCAAACCCTTGATCCCAGCAGAACTAAGTCAAACTGATCAGTAGATTAATTTAGTAATCACACACTCTAGATCCAGCTACCTCTTACCACATGAGACTTTGGGGGGACATCTAGACACAAACCATAACAGAGGGCAAGTGTCCTGCATACTTTCAGCTCATCTGTGTGTGTGTGTGTGTGTGTGTGTGTGTGTGTGTGTGTGTGTGTGAAAGAGAGCGAGACAGAGGCAGAGAGACAGAAAGAGGGAGACAGAATATTTTCAAATAAAAACTCAGGGAAAGATTGGTGACGCCCTGGGTCTACACAAGCTCGGCCACCTGTGTGGACGGAAAGGCCAGTGAGGCTCAGGGTAAAGCGGGAAGATCAACACACAGCCAGACAGGAGATTTCTCATGTTTGTATGGGAAATGTGGCCATGACACTCTGCACCCTGGAAAAGGTCAAAGGCATGTCTCTGTGGAGGGAGTTATGACAAGATCACACTGCCCTTTATCTGCAAAGATGCAGCAGCCCACGCAGCACCCCCACCTCAGGGAGAATAGGGCTGTGGGTGATGGATCGGAACCAGTTACCTGCCAGCATCCCTGTGCAGGTGGTAATGTTCAGAATTAGCAAGTGACTGGGCCACCTAAGAGCGTGTTTACTAAAAAATATTGTCCTTAAATATTAGCCCTTGTATTTTCAATATACTTCAGGTTAACTAAATGAAGATAAATCAAGGCTCTGCTCAGTTGTTCCACATTGCAGTCTCCCACATATTACAGGGGAATGTGCTGCATACAGCTAAAAGATGACAGCCACCCTGAAGTAAATAGTGCATGCCCCCAGCCTGTGATGCAGGGTCATTCTTCTTGTTCTGTACGTGTTGTTTGGGGTCATATTATTTCTGGAAATAAGATCATTGTCTCTTGGCTACATAATTTCCCAGAATTCTCCAGAGTAATGCTGTTGGGAGGACAAAAAGAGGAGGGACACTACTCACAGCACGGGACGCAGAGCCCCCCTCGCCCCCAGGGTCCTCCACCTCCCAAGGAATACACTCAGTTCCTCCAGGCCCACCCAGAGGATGCTCAGCCACCAATAACTCCAGGGGATACTGCTCCATTTTAAAGGGAGAGGGGAGGACAACTCTAACATATTTACTATAGTGAAAAATACGGAGGCAATAAAGAGACAGATGATAAGAATTCTGTTAAGAGGAAAATAAACAGGATCCTGAAAAGCCTATTTGTGGAAGGTCTCACTAACAAGCCAAAAGTCAGTTTTAAGATCACTCATGTAAATACCTCCCAGGATGTCGTCCCTGATTAAGGATGTGTGAGGGTTATTGAGTTTTGAATTAGATGTACTTTAATAAAACAGTAGAATGTTCTTATCTGATGGCACCTGCATTGATTGTGTTAAAGAGGGCTACCCTTGGATCCAGGTCAATGATTTCACATAAACTTACTGGGAACTCAGACTATGTGTACGTTTGCAGACTTTTATCTTCCCTAAAATTTGTTAGATCTCACTAATCCAAGGAACTCAACAGTGCATCTGTTGTTGATGAAAAAAGTTTATTTATTTTTTGCCTGTGTTACCTTTTGCTTAGTCTTCCTGGCTACATATTCAATTAAGTTATTTTTTGAAAAACTACTACATTAATAACTTGATTTTATTTCAAGTGTCCTTAAATTTTCAGAAGTCTCTTATACAAATATGAAATGCAAAGTTAAATATCATTGAGTAGGAAAACTAACTACATATTTAAAGAAGACACACGGTTCATAGTTAAAATGTAAAATATGTGTTTGATACACATTCAACAGTATACTTCAAAACACTAATTTTATTTTTTTCTGTTGATGTCTAGAAACTCATCATATACAAGTAATACATATACACAAATGAACTCTTACTTGTTAACACCATAAGCCTCTCTTTTGGAAGGAAAGGCACTAACTGAGGTGAAGTTTGCAAAGCTTTCCATTGCCTTGTGGATGACATTATAAATAGTGTCATCTATCACAACGACCGTAGCAATGGCATCTTTGAACTTTTTCCTCTTGTTAAGAAGTTTAGTTTTTAGACTTTACAAGGTGTAATCAAACAATACTGAGATCGTTTAATTGTTGAAAATGCGTTCCAGTAAATGACACATTTCAGTTCATCTCCTTCAGAACCATCCCTCTACCTTCAAACACACTCATCTCATGGTTCCTGCCACTTTCTGTAACAGCTCTGTAAGTTCTCCTTTCTGAGCTGCGTTTCTTTCATTGTACTCTCAGGGCTGACTCAATTTCCTGAATGGATTCAAAATGTTTGCCTTTCATGATCATTTTGACTTTGGAGAAGAGTCAGAAGTCCCACAGTGTCAGGCCTGGTGAATAAGGTAGATGAGGACACAGTGTAAGTTTTTTACAAGTTTGCTCTCCACTGGATGGCACTCAGAAGCAGCATTCACTGTATGTCTTATAACACCTGATAAAGACACTAAGAAAAGAGAACTTCCAGAAATGCTTCAGAAAGTGACAAGAAGCATGGGATAAGTGAGTTTGAATCAAGGAGGAGCATTTCAAGAGGGATTAATGGCAATGTGTCTTTTACTGTAGTAAATCTGCTTCAAAAATTTAAACATTCGTGGTACATTTTGGTCATCTCTTGTATCAGTAAAACCAGTGAGATCAACATTTAAATTCAATAGTTTTTTTCACTCTACAGATTTCTTTTTAGACACTACTGTGGTCTGGTGCTATTGTAGGGATTGGAACAGGACAGTGAACAAGACAGACAGGCCTGCTTCATGGAGTACGGTTCTGATAGGGACAGCAGAGGACAATGAGAAAGGAAATACTACATTGTGTGGTACAGACGAGAGAAAAGATGGTACATGATGAGGTCCTGGGAAGATGGAGGAGAGGATGGAATTATCGGTTGGGTGTGCAAGAGATGGCAAAACAGACTAAAGAGAAGGAGAGAGGAATGAGAAAGTGGGGGAGAGATTTCTAGGCATAAAAATGAGCACAGCAAATGTCAGATGTGGGTGTGAGTTTGGTATGAGTGAGAAACAGGAGAGCTGGCAAAAGCAGCACAGAGGAAACCCAGAGACAGGGCAAGGTGGAGGTTACTAGGGCTAGATCATGGAGAACAGTAAAGGACATGGTAAGGATCTTTGACTTTAAGTGTGATGGGAAGCTACTTAATGGTGTAGAGGGAAATAACTTGTTCAACCTACATGATAGAATGTCCCTCTGGCTGCTGTACGGAGGTGGCTGGTGAGGAATGTGTCCAGGTGCAACGAGGCTGGTATAAAGTACTGAGCACCAGTGATGACCTCCTCCAAACACCCCTCCTATCTTACTTAGGAAGAGGAAGAAATAAGTTTTCTGAAAAGTGATGTAGCTCCCTAAAACCATTTACTTGCCTGTATTCAGGGAAGAGTTGCAGGAGGATATTATCAGAAGTTATTGTGGATTTCTGAAAATTTGCTAGAGCAGGATACAGGCATGGAACCGGGAGCATGGTCAACAGCCTGTTCCTCTTGGCTCTGCTGGGAGGTGAGCATGGCGGGGAGGCACCACGGGCATCATGGGCAAGGGCCAAGCACGGGCATCATGGGCGAGGGGTGACTCCAGGATGACAGAACCAGAAGGCAGGGGCCCAAAGACCACAAGACTCTGCACCAGGTGAAACCTCCACCTCGGCTAAGCCACTAGTACATCGGGGTTATGGGAAGCAAATCCGATTTCAAATAATCTAGGAGTTTAAAGCAAAGGGTAAGGTGAGTCTCAAAGGTGCATAGACCAGGCGTAGCATGGGAGGTGGGGATTTGGGATGTGATAGTTTAGTTGTCGGGGTGTTTGCTGACCTGAATGTGCCGGATGAATGTGGACTGGGAGAGCAAGGGAAGAGCCAAGACAGCTTCCAGGGAATGGCCGGTGTGACTGGCTGGATTGGAAGTGTGAATTATCAAAGAGCCTCTTGATATAGATACACAACCATCAGGTTGATTGATGGTGAAACCTTGAAAACCTTCTCTATGCTGCTGGTTTTTCAGAGAAAGAAATTAAGGCCACAGCTAAGACTGAAACTTGTAGAGGCGTCTGGATGCTTAGGGAGGTAAAGAAGGGCGAAGAGGCATCTAGAGAGGAGGTGAATCAATTGAGTGTGCCCAGTTAGGGCCGGAGATTCATTTAACATTTATGAGGAGAATCCTCACCTCCAATAACATCATTAGATCATTTTTGTAGTCTATATCCAATGGGACAGTTATAGGCACCTAGTGAATAGAGTTAGATTTAACCCAAATCACATATTTACTTGAAGAATACAATGGAGGGACACAAGCATTGCAGATGTACTCAAGGGAATAACATAGTAATGGACCATGAAATTAATGCTGGGTGAGGATGGAAGTTGGAGATACAGGAAGAGAGGGACATTGGAGAGAGAGGAGCATAGATGATTTGGAAGTCTCAGTTCAGATGGTCTTACTAACACGGGTGAACCAGGGTAAGGGAGCTGGAAAGATTAGAGGTCGGATCACAGAATTTGATGCTTTACTTTAAGATTTTATAGGAAGGTGATTACTGATAACAAGTATAAGGAAATGATCCTGAGAGTGGGGGACAGCAGGGGAGGACGGGAGTTTATGTGGGAGCTGAGAGAATTGAGGACTGGGGCCAGGGTGTTTGACGATCGTTTACCTGGTGGTTAATGTCACCAGGGATGACGACTGGTGCCTTGGTGACAGGATGTTAAACTCTGGCCCTGCCAATAAGACTGCAGATCACTTCAACAAGGAGAGGCAGCATGTGGAGAAATCTGAGTATATGTGCTTCAGAGATGCTAGTGGGCTTGCTTGCTTAATCTACAGAAGGCAGGCAGACAGTGATTCATGAAGAGCAAGGAAGACACCAACCCACTTGCACAGCATGGAAGGCACAGCGGGGAGGGAGCTGTCGCTGGAGAGGTTTGTTCTGCAAAGTGTCCTCAAGGGCTGGTCAGGTCTGTGTTAAAGCTGGAAGGTGAAGCACTGAGAACAGCAGAACTCTAGGCAAATAAACTGAGCTTGGTGTAAATGTGCTGAAAAAAAGAAAGAAGGAAAAGGAAACTGAGAACAGTGTGATGGTGGAGTCTGCCTGCCATCTGGATTGGATTAAGGGATGCCCAGGTAGCAATTAAAGCAGTACTGACTCTCGGCTATTGCATTAATTCTTTCCAGGGTGACGGCAGGCACTGAGCCTTTCTGTCCTTTGTTGCTGACAGGGAAATTCGCGTGGTTTGACATCTGCACAGAGTAACTCAGGAGCCTCAGTCCTCTATATCTAGGAGGGTGTTTCTGGAGGAAATTTGCACATACAACAGTAGATTTAGTGAAGATCCTTCTGTGATGTGGGTGGGACCCACCTGAGGGCCTGAATGGGATGAAAAGCCTGAGGAGGGACAAAGTCTTGTTCTTACTCCCAAAGCCGGAATGCTCTTCTCCTGCCCTAGGACATTGGAGCTCTGCCTGTTCTGCTTTGGAAGCCAGGATTCCCACCAAAGTTTCCAGGCTGAAGGGCCTTTGGCCTCAGATAGTTACACCACGGGCTTTCCTGTTCTGAGGCTTTCAGATTTGCCTTAATTATGCCACTGGCATCCCCAGCTCTACAGCTTGCAAAAGGCCTCAATAGGACATCTCCACCTCCACAACCCAGTGAGCAGGTTCCCTAGCAAGCCCCCTCTCACGTATCTCGCTCTGCATACCTGTGGTTCTGTGTCTCTGGAGAGCCCTGCAAATCATCTTCCATTCGGAGGGCGGGGCTGGAGTCCAGAAGGGAACACCCCAAGAGCCTCTCTGCTAGACTCGACAGACAAGCCCCTGGGTACCTAACCCCTCATCCCTGCCCAGGCACGTAAGTTAGGGTTGCAGCTGGATACATTTGGCTCCACTCCAACCTGTCCTGAGGACAAGGAAGAGGTTGAGGGCCGCTTCACGGAGAAGTGGTAATACAGGCAGCTTCTGAGCAATGTGGTTTTACATTGCACAGACTCTCCGCATAGTTTACACTGCATAGAATCTACACATAGGCAGAGATTTTGAGATTTACAACGATTTTAAAAAATCCCAGGCAAATAGCCCAGCCTAGAAACCTCAACAAAAAAAAAAAAATTAAGGATTTCCTGAACACATAAAACAGAGGTAGATTTATTATTACCTAGCACAAAATAGACACGAAGCTACTCACTATACAAACACATACTGTACAGAATACCATCAAGAGAAACAGAGTAAGGTGAAGAAGCAGCGTTAAGTCACACTGTAGAGTTTGCCGTGGTCTGAGCTGTCCTTCCTGACCAACTCTGGAGCCACCTCCTGCTGCCATTGGAGTGAACTCAACCGTCGCCAGCATCTGCTTGAAGCACAAGACACTCCTCACATCCACAGAGCAGTGCATCTCTATGGGAAATTGATACAGACCTTACAACTGACCTCTCACAGCTCTTCAGTATTTTAACCTATATATAATATATATGCAAATACGTATTAAGTGACTGTTCATGTTATCAATAAGGCCTCTGCTTCCAAAAAATGGAGAAAGGGGGAAGAGGGAGGTAGAGGAGGGAAAGGGGAAGTAAAAAAGAATTAAGATGTGTTGCGTACGTGTACAAACTCCCCACAACGAATGTAATCATTATGCCCTGCAAACATGTACTAATAAAAATTAAAATTTTTAAAAAGTATTCTAGTCAGTGCTACCACAGATGCCCAGAGACCCTATACCACCAGATGGATAAGAGACAAGACTGCCAATGGATCCCCTCCTGGTCCATCGTACATATACGCACACACATATATGCACATATATATACACACATAAATGCATTCTGGATGCTCGGTGGGGTGGGTGGGCACCCACCGCTCATGTCTCTGCCTCCACTGGCCATCCGTATAAAGACACTGGTGGAGATTCTAGGAGTGCGAGGCCAAGGAAGGTTCCAAGTTGAAGACCTGAAGAGCTTGCTGTGGACCTGTAGAAATGTCTGTGCTGTCTGTGCAGGGGTGCAGAAGGATGTATTATTTTGCCTAAAAATGTCTCTCCATGGTAATGACAAATGTGGTTTTTTTAAACACCTGGATTTTTTTCAATACAGCATTAAAGGTTTTAAAATTGTTTCATATCTAGTCAAGTTGAGATTTAAAGTTGAGATTTGTTTAAAAACACGAATTTTTTTAAAAAGCTAACAAATTTCAAGCATCTATAATTAAAGTTCTTCAATAATTTTAGAGAATTATACATGCATTCATGCACAGGAGTTGGGCCCCTAGCCCCAACTTTGTTCAAGAGTTGCCTTTTCTTTCAGGAAATTCCAAGGACCCAGAATGGCGTTCCCTTGTAGCTGTGACTCCTAAAGCAGAGAAAGATGTGCTAGGACATTCTTCCTAAATCTGAGAGTCATAGCATCAACCTATTCTTGGAGAACAAGATACCGAAACGAATTTTTAGAAAGAGAGGAATTCTGAGATGCAAAAATGTTTATAAAAGTTCTCCCTGAGCTTCCCCCAAATATATTTGTATCTATATTTATATCTATAGATATGTATAGATGTAGATATATAGATATATACACATATATGTGCACACACATACAGTCATACATATATAGGCACATATACACACATACATATGCATAGACATATAAATATACATGCATACACATATACAAACTTGCATATATACAGTCACACATGCACACTCCTGCACACATAAGCACACGTACATATACACACATAAATGTATACACATATATATACATGTACACACATTCATACACATATGCACACATATATGTATACACTTGGACATGCATACATACACAATCATCCCCTTTCTACTTTGTCATTCTAATCGTATCAACTCTCCCCCCTTTACACTCTCTAGGAGTGTGTACCCTATATGCTATTCCTACTAAATAGTACAAGATTATAGACTTTGTCTGTGTCCTGTCTTCTTACTAGCCATGAAGATGGAGATTTCTTTGTCTCTCCAACAATCCATAAACAATAAGTGCTTAGTAAATAACTTATTGGATAAAGAAAAGAATAAAGAAATGAATGTTCTGGAATACACAGCTAAGTGGGACACAACATTTTGTTTTCACAAACCCAGGATAAGCTAGCAGTGTAGAGATGGGCCTCGTTGTAGAGATACACTATGCTTGCCTTCTTCCTGGCCATGCAAGCCAGGCTTCCTGGGAGATCATGGGAGTGGCCGGATGGGGTTCATGGTCGTAACAACACACGCACAGAGGGCCCTCACTTATGATGTCAGGAGTCAAGGCAGGGTACTTACTGTTCTTATGAGAAGGCCCTGACACAATACGGGCCACCAGCAGACATTTGTTGATATGTTAAGTAGTCTGTGGCTCCACACTCTGCCTTCCTGAAAGCATCAAAAGCTGAAAGATGAGTATGTTTCAATGGATCCACTTACTCCCATATTTCAAGTATGTTACTAAATAGGTTCTTCGCAACCAAACAAAAGAGCACCTAATTGTATCATTCAAGCTAAAGAGCACAGAAATAGTATCACAGATCAAAGCTCCGTTCCTTTTGTAATTGCCTCTCAAAAACACATTTCTCTCTTGTCACTGTCCCCTTATACTCTACCTACACAAACTAGAATAGTCTGCAAACCAAATCAAACAAAACCATGCATGTTGAAACCAAACTTTTTCAGCCACACATGGACTTTTAGAAATCCTGGTCTGCAAGGGCTATATTTCAATAGATTGCCAAAGGAAAGACGGATTTGTCCTAACTCTAGAGTTCCTCAAATGAAGGAATTCAGTAGGAAGTTGAGAATATAACTCTGGTAAATCACAACAGATTTAGAAAATCATAATTACATGTAGCCAAGACAAAGGAAGGTGTTTCATTTCACACTTCCATTGTGGCTGTAAGGGAACAGCAGAGGCTGGGGATTTAGCTCAGTGGTTAGAGTGCTTGCCTTGCAAGTACAAGGACCTGAGTTCAACCCCTGGCACCAAAAAAAAAAAAAAAAAAACCCAGGGAGCAGCAGAGGGTCTGAATGTACCTGTGCACAGCCCATGTCGCGCTGCAAAACCGTGTCCAGGTGGCAGCGAAAGCCCCCCGCAGCCACAGAGCTGCTGACGAAAGCCCACCACTGAAGGGGGCACCCTGGTGTCAACTGTACATTTGGAAGTGAGCAGGAAAAGTGCAAAATAGCTCCGATTCAGCACTGGCTTAGCACTTCAAGATGGGGGTCCTGGGAGCCCTTACAGCCAAGACCACCTCCCTGAGTCGCTCTGCCTCAGCAGGAACCGGCGCCAACAGAGCATCACAGTGGGAAAGCAGGACTACGTGTTTCCCAGATTGGGCAAGAATGTGGACACACAGAAGGGTTTTTTTAAAAAGTAAGAAAAGAAGGAAGAGAGGCTCGTTTGTCGCAGGGCACGATGGAGCCCTTCAGTGTGAATAGCTGCTTTGGCTGTGAATAGTCACTATTGACAAGCTGAGGAACTACAAGATCCCTCCTGCATCTTAATTTGGGGGCCTGAGATCAGACACAAAAACTGTTTGGAGAACCACAACTGATCATTGCCAACCTCTTTATTGGTACACGGAGCAATGAAAATGAATGGAAAGCAATGACAATGTAGAGAGTTTTCTATAAAGCTAAATATAATCACAACTATTGTCTTATTTTTCCGAAATTAACTTTCTCTCCTTTCTTTAATGGTAAGATATCTTCTACCTTGTGTAATTATAATGCTATATATGAGGCCATAGTCATACCTACGTTGTTTGATTTAAAATGTCCTGTTGGCAAAATAATGAGTTCAACAATATTGTCAGACCTCGGCCTCCTTTGGGGGATTTTCAGCAGTCAGGGGTGTTTAATGACTAGAGAAAACACACGGCTCCTCACAGTGGACCACACTGTACTCATCGGGCTTTGTAGGGCACCAAGGCCCCTAGTTTCAATTAAAATTGAAGGTTTAACTTTTATTGTTCCTAGAATGCAAGTCATCTCGAGATACAGTTCCAAGAACAGAACATAGAAGACACACTCTGTTACTCTTAAGAGCAGATCATATGAGTGACTGTGATTAGTGTCATTTCAGCAAATTGTCTCCTGAGCACTTTTCCTCCCTGGGAGTCTCTTTCTGGGCACCCTTTTCTTCAGGCTTTTAGAACATCTTGTTCTCCATCCAACAAAGGGCTTTGTTCTCCTTTCGGGCTCCCCTGCCCCATGGCACCTCATTTCTCCAATCGGAGTCATCTACTAGAGAAACTCTCAGGGACCACACGACAGGAGATGAAGCAATGCTTGGGATTTAGGAGTCCACAATTCCAGTCCAACAAAGAATTCTTTGCTCAGAGATATCTTGGAGTCCTTCATTTCTGTTGAGCTAAATGATCTCTAATGTCTCTTCCAGCTCTAAACATCTGCTATCAGCTGGACCAGACAAATGTGTCTTCTCGAATCATAAGCATAGAAATTTTCCCAGAATCCAGGCAATGAATTCACTTGCCTCTCGTGCTTGGATGAGGGTATGTCTTTGTCTTTCCATTCTATTCAGCTATTTTTTCATTAATTCATTCAGTAGCTTTTTATTCATCAAATATATCTGGAGGAATTATCTGTTTTCTCGGTATGTGTGCATGAGAAGCAATTGCTTCTTTCTGTGTACCTGGAACACGTCCTGTTCTCCTCTGTAGCCTTCGTTTACCTACTCAGGTGACGTTTTGGCAGCCTTGTGTTTTTGTGTATATATCTGCTGTGAAATTGGTAATGCTGCATTATTTTTAATTTCTTATGTATCGTCCTCCCTCTCTGTAACAAGATTCTCTTGAGTGTGGGGACTTGGTCTTGGTCATGTCTGAGGCCTAGTGCAGTGTGGTACGCAGGCAAAGTTGCCCTCTCAACAGCAGGCAGCAGCAACAATTCCTGCACGAGTGTGCTGTATTCCAGGCACAGGTGATACCGGTTTGCATCTATTATGCCATATTAAACCTGAGCTTTACCCCCTCATCTGTTCATTGCTCTTATCCCCCCTATATTGTCCAGAAACAGAGGGCCAAAGAGTTCAAATGGTTGGCCAAGTGCACATAGATGATAAGTAGCTAGGCAGCTAGGCAGATTCAGCTAGGCAGACTGGTTCAAAGCTCCATCCAATAAGTATTACACAATATGGCCTCTCCATTTAGTGAAAGAATCATTAATACTCATTGGCTTCACAGGAATGTTAAGATGACATAATGTGCCATAATTACATCTCATATGTAATATAAAGAACAGAAGTTTATATCATTTCCAGATCCTGAAATCCTATTTAATGTATCATTTTAATAGCTAATATAGTATCTCTACTTGTTGCATAATACCTCACATTATATTAATTACATAACTCTTTGGGAGCATTCCATGATAAACTCCTCCACTGAACTGAACATATTTCTTATCTCCTGAGGACTGTTCTAGTTCTCCTTCCAAATCAGTCTGCTAAGTTTAACTAGCAAATACATTTATTTGAATAGTTCAGGTTTTAGTCAGAGGGGGAAATTGCAATTAAGTTGAAAATTCATGATTTTGGAAATGAGAATAAACTTCAAGATGGCTCTTGATTGGAAATATTTCAGTGAATAAATGGACAGATTAAAATGTGCTTTCAACTTTTATTATTCACAGAATATTGACTAAATACATGCTGAACTGTGGACTGTTCACAGATTAATTTGCCAGTTCAATGTGCAAACTCCATTGAGGTTTCCACAAGTTGGACTCAGTCCTCAGTTAATTTCATTACAGCTTGAAGAGACCATATAAAAAGGAAGATGAATGATATTTGAAATTAGTGTTTCCCCCTCCAGGGCTAATCTACCAATCAGGTATTATCAATTTTTTTTATCCCATTCCCAAATCAAATAATTTCAGAGACGGTATCCTGGTTGTGTCTGAAACAGAATTCCCCACCGTCTGAGACTCACAGCCGTGGTTTGCTTGTTTCTTCCTAGACTCAGATAATGATTCATTAATTTGGACTTAGATTTCAGCCTAGACCACCAGGAACTGGGAGGGTGGGTGCCAGAGTGTGGCTCCTCTGAGGACCTTAAAGAGTTAGCTCTAAATACATCGGAACTTCCTTTCCAAGATACAATAACAACTTGGAAAGATTCCTTCTGCATTGGTCATTTAATTTTTCTCTCTTTAAAGACATTCCTTGGGAGTGTGGCACTCTGAGCATCTTAAAAATCTCGCAGGCTGTTACAATGTCACCATTCAGAGTTTCACTGGAGTTGGGCGCCAGGACCTCACGAACAGGAACTGGAAGCCTTCTCATGTTCCCAAGGACTCCACAGCCACAGACCATGGGCGGAGGGCAGCCGCAGCGTCGAGAATAAAGAATAGAGAGAGCATGAATACATTTGAGACAAAGGGCCGAATGAGGCCGGGCGGTCTTCTGCGGAAGATGAAAAGCCGTAATCAACAAAACCACCCAGTCCTCTTTGCTTCCTTTTGTCCCTGCTAATCTTCTGTCAGCACTACTGAATGAACCACACTGTGGTACGCTGGAGAAACCGTGTAAAACAGAGAAATGTGATTTTATTGGGAAATGGGAGGTGAAACTTGGACAGTCCTTCACTCTATTTGCTATTTTTATTGGCAAAGTAACCTAGGAGACAAAGAAGCAGTTTATCTAACAGAAACCCAAGTTTAATTTCCAGAGGACTTATTCTTGAGACCCTCCGAATGTTCTATTATTTAAAGACATTAACATGGTTACAGTGATTTTGTATGGACTTGCCTACATGCTTTCCTTCCAAAACAAAAAAACTAGGGAGACCTAGTGAGGGACTATGATCAGTGAATCAAAATATGTTTAAAAAATAATTGACTTCATTTGTATCATCAGTAAGCAGACCTGTAAGTCCTCAGAGATCAATAAGCCACTATATTATTTAAACTATCTACTAAGAAAACAATGCAAAATCAGACTCCACGGTATCTAAAACCAAGATATCTGGGGCCTCAGTACCCCTAGGTATTATATTATTGTCACTGTGCATTGTATATTGTTCCCAAACAGCATAGTTGTTATATGGCATCACTACACTAACTAAAACCAGGGCTTATCAGTGACACTCATTCAATAATGAAGCATCACTAGCACCTTTCTCACAAGATAAAAGCAAATTTCGGAGCCCCTTTTCCTTCTAATGGCAATACTCAACAAAAAGCCATTTCTTTTGAGAGTCTAATGTAATTAAGTTTATTGAAAATTAGGGTATTTTGGAATTTCTGAATTTCACTTAAACCCAATAACTATGAGTATGTATTTGACTTATGAACAATATTAACGAAGCCTAGAAAACTAAAAGTTCCAAGTTTCCATTTGCTCATTTAAAAGAATGTAGAGGTTTTCTCCTTACTCAGTTAATAAATGCTGAGTAATCATCTAGGAAGTGATTGATTTGGGTTCAGAGCTGAGATCTCCCACTAGGATGTTTGAAGCTTCCCTGAAATTATTTACTGAGTTTCATTGCATGGTCGTTGCCTCCATCTCTGCTAGAGATGTTGAGCATGTGTCCTGTCTCACTGATTCTATCCAGGCGAAAGGGTACATAGTCTCTGTTGGACAAGAGATTATAGCCTGGTGATCTACCTCCTGGCTTGTGACTGTAGTTAATAATAGAAAAGTCCTGCAACTTTGGACTAAGATGGTTTTAAGTTATTTGGGCTCTAGAAGATTCTCTTTCCACCTCTGCTCAAATGTGCCTGGCTTGTGGAGTACCAATTGTGGAGTACCAACTCTCAACAGCTCAGTAGGTGACAAAGTTAAAGATACAGCATTCATCTGCACTTACTCCACGTGACCTCAGGGAAGAACATTGGCGTCTCTCATTCTTAGCATCTCATCTTACCATGGAAGCGCCAGACCTCCCAACCATGTCACAAGGTTATATCGAGGCTTAAAAGAGACCAAGCTTGTCAAACACTTAACAGAACCCTTGCCCAAAAATCATTGTCAGAATGTTTGTTATTTGGTGACTTGGGGAAAAAAAAAGAAAAAAAAAAAAGCACAGAAGAGGCAACAAGAGGAGGGAAAATGATGAATGAGTAGAAAGACAAAAATGGATGAACATACACCATGATAGAAAGGCTCGTCATAGCCAAGTCACCTGCTGTGTAAAAGCTGTGTAGACAGGTTGTACCTATACTACTTGCTGTAGCAGTCATTTTCCAAGATGGTGCCTTTGGTCCATGTACAATAAAGTGTGTGTGGATAAACGATGCCATGGCAAGCTGGACATGGTAGTCCCACCTGTGAGCCAGTATTCTGGGAGGCTGAGACAAAAGGATCACAGGTTCCAGCCTAGCCTGGGCCACTTAGAGACTTAGTTAGACCCTGTCTCAAAATTTAAAAGGGAGTAGGATGTAGATCCATGTGAAGATCCTGGATTCGATCCCCAGTATGCTTTTAAAAAATGAATGCAATGACAAGGCTGGTGATATATGCGTACAGTCTGGGAAGCAGGCCTGCTCTAGACTTGCAGCCCTGTAGGGTGGGCTGAGCCCACTGTGCATTTCCATAGCTCCATCAAGGACAAGCAGCCCCGGACAGAGGTGACAACTTTGGCAATGGATGCAGCCTGAGGACTACACAGAAGCCTGGTGGGGATCCAGCCCAGCCCCTTCCACACTCACAGTCCAGGGAGGGAGTGGGCAAGATTACAGCCCACAGAGGAGGTCAGCATTGGTCTCCACCAACTCTGCCCTCTGCATCTGGGGCAAGCCCATATGTGCAGCAAGCTCACTTAAAGACAACCTGGGTCAACTTAACGCTACAGTGGAGAAACGAAGACAGAAATAAACATGTCCGTGATAGCCCCCAGCACATCTGATCAAGTCACCATCCTTACACCTAAACTTCCCCTTAAAACTCCTTAGTTTGGGAGTCATAACCAGGAGGTCCATTTCAGTGTAGTGTTTGAGAGTCCATGAGAGCAGGAAGCTCTGAATGTTCCTCGGGTGCTGCTGGAGTTCTGGGCATCTCTGTATCTCCAGAGGCTTTGGGGTGGGAGACTTCACTGAAGCTTGAACAAATTGCCCAGGGCCAGCCCCCTCCAGAACTGCAGTGGAGCATGGTGGCCACCCAGAGACCCAGTAGCATTGGTGCTCCTTCCCTTCCTGGCCTGGAGCCAGCCAAAGCCCTCTCCAGCTCAAGCTAGAGAAACTGGTGCAGTCCTCGACCTTTCCCATAGACAGCAATGGGGACTCAGGCCCTGGCTCAAAATGGTGACACTATAGTAGTGTGTCCCTTGGCTAGACTTGGGTTGATGGCAGTACAGTCTGTCCATCCACTGGGTTTCTGATTAGCCAGTGTTCACCAGGAGTTAGAAGGCAATATGCAGGAATGTTTTAGCTATGATTTCGTAATGGTCCAACTCAGATACTTCTGTATAAAAGTGAAGAATAATAGTGGAGAGTAATGGCATACTCCTGTAATCCCAGGTCTCTGGGAAGCTGAAGCAGGAGGATCCTACGTTTGAGCCCAGATTGAGCAACCTGTCTCAGATTTAAAAATAAATGAGGGGGGCTGGGATGTACCATCAAAAAAAAGTGAAGAATGCGTGTTTTAAGATAAATGTATTACTGCTGAACCTAAACTTCTGATAACAGCTGAAGACAGGGGTGTTTTAAACGTCCTAAAATTCATAATCTGGCAATAAAGGGAGGTTTAAATCAAAAGTATTATACTAACATAAAATGGTTGCAAATTAACTGTTCATAACAGGAACTGAGAACATCTTGATAAATGAAAACAGTTTTTCTCTTGGAGACAGAGACACTAACAGCAAATTCCATGTGACAAACGCGTTGTGAGATAGGAACAAAAAGCACTGAAGCCACAGGAAGGGAAACCAGAATGGAGTGGCGTAAGAAATATGACCTGCATCAAATAAGAATGATAGCTACAGCTTCCCTGGTGACAAAGATTATCAGACATGCCCAAGGCCGGGTCTAGCAAGGTGGCTTCCTGGGCTGTTCCTTCCACTTCTAGGAGGTACAGCATCATTGTAACACTGTGTTCACACCAGCCTGGTAACCTGGCCCTGCCCCCTCCACTTTTTCCTTAGACAAAGGCTCATTCAATAGAATTTTTTGTCCCTGACTAATTGGGAACCAACTGTTCAAGATTTGGAAGGAAGGGTAAAATGTTACACCAAGTAGTAAGCAAATATGAATCTGGACAAGGGTGTATATGAACTCTGGTTCTTACTCCCAGAGATGGATAAAGAACAAAAAGGGTCATGGCAGAAAACATTTTCTTCACTGGGGGCTGCAGGATCTTTCATAGAAGAAATATAGAAAGGAAACATGGCATGTGTGTGCAAAGAATGTCAACAGAAAGGGGGGCTGGGTTGAACAAAATGCTTCTTTTTGTTGAAAACAGATTTTCTTTGAGGAGCATCTGATATTGGGGATGCACTAAAGAAACAGGAACTTTCTCCTGGGAAAATTTAGCATTTTATAAAAATGAAGAAGTACACAAAACATCACACAACCATCTCAAAGGATATGCCAATTCCCAAGAAAAGGCACAAGGCAAGTGTTCATTGATGGAAAGCCACGTGCAACTCCCTGATCTCATAAGCACCTATCAAGGGACACTTGTGTGCCCAAGGCAGGAAGACTGTAGGCACAGTCAGATGCAGAGTAAGTATGGAAAATTTTCTCCAATAATTCCACTTTTTCTTTCTTTTTTCCTTTTTTTTCTTCTCTTTCTTTCCTTGCCTTTTTTCTTTTCTTTCTTTTTCTTTTGTTTTCCTTTCTTTCATTTTATTAGTAAAAGTTTGCAACACATACTGGTTTTATTCATTTGGAGGAATACACACACATGCATATATATATATATATATATATATATATATATATATATATGTATCTCACAATGATCATTTTTTCTCTCCATCTTTCCCCTTCCTTCCCCTCCACCTCCTCCACATCCCCTTCCCATCTCCACAGAATCTACCTCCTTATTTTCTACCATTTCCTCTTTTACTTTCTTCTTTATACTTTGAGTTTTTCATATTGGAGAAACCATGCAATATTTATTCTTATATGTCTGATTAATTTCACTTAGCATTATGGTCTCAAGATCCATCCATTTTCCCACAAATGACACAAATGTATCCTTCTTTATGGTAATATATTTTCTTTATCCATTCTTCTGTTGATGGACATATAGACTACTTTCATAATTTAGCTATTGTGAATTGTGCTGCTACAAACACAGGTAAACATGCATCACTATAATGATGACTTTAACTCTTTTGTGAAGATACCCAGAAGAGGAATAGCTGGGTCAAATGGAATTTCTATTTTGAGTTTTTTGAGGGATCTCCATACTGACTTTCAGTTCCAGTGACTATATTAGTTTGCCTTCCCATCGGCAACATAGAAGGGTTCCTTTGTTCCCCTAAACCTTGCCAGCATTTGCTGTTTTTTGAGTCCTTGGTGATGGCCATTCTTACTGGAGTAAGATGGGATTTTAGCGTTGTCTTGATTTGCATTCCTCTAATGGCCAAGCTGAGTGGCTTCTGGTTGCCATAGCCCCTGGGTTCCTCACCGCCACCATAACACAGCTGCACACATTGGTTCAGGACCTGGAACAGCTCCCTCCTCCCCTGTAAGCCAAATTCTGAGTACCCTATAGAAAGATGCCAACCTCTCTTCCCCAGCATGATCCCCAGTCATACCCCACTTTTGTCTCCCTCATCCCCTCTCAGTCTAATTCATTTGGGTTTGAAGTTTTGATCAGAACACATTTTTTGTTCTCAATTTTTCCTCTATTTGTGAATTCCAGGCATTAACACGCACCTTGACTCAACCTCAACCCTTAGCTACATTTTCCACTCATGATCAGGCCCTGATTCCACAAATCTCAGCTCTGGCTCCTTAAGACCCAGGATGCTAATATCCCATGCTGACTATAGTGGAGAGGAACTCAGACACAGTACCCATGCTAACTGAGCTTAGCCCAGTGTCTTCACCATCCTGCTCCAAAAGAATCTGTGCCTGGCCCTCAGCACACTCTGTGTCCTAGGCCCTCTCCTGGGCACTTTCACATGAAGGCTTTCACTTTTATTACCATCAGCCTCATTCTCACCACTTATTGCTGAATACCATTCAGACAGTGACAAGCATATTGCACACACATTTGTATTTCATTTTAACTGTGCTTGCTAGTAGGTTTTAGTACCCAATTTGCAGAGCAAAAACCAGGTTCAACTCAGGGGTGTGAAAAGCCCACCTAGTTAGCAAACTCTGAGAAAGAAGGACTTTCCTTCAGGCATAGCTTAACTCTTGACCCAACCATCATCTCCAAGCCTTGCTCTTTTAGTGACACAGGCTTTTGCCTCTCCAATATGTGACTCTGCCACTGTGTTCTCTGCCCACAAAGAAACTTAATTCTGTGTTGGAGTGGGGGAGTTCTTTGCTTCCTACAACCTCCATTTCCTTTTTGATTTAAATGTCAGACTTCTTTGAAAAGTAGAAAACTTGTGCACTCTCTCTCTCTCTCTCACCCACCATGTGCTTCTTTCTCAGCTCATCCGACCCTATAAAGTACAGAATCCTGTTTCAGTCTCTCATACTTTGTGGTGCACGACACCACAGCTTTCCTACTCTGGGAAGTTTCTCAGTTCCTCAAACCACCAAATCTGTTACCATTGTCTCTTGAGTTTACTTTTATAGTGTATCTTGTATTTAAATCTAACTTTTCCTCTTGCGATGTCATTGTTTTTACCGTAGTTTTTAAGCGCTGCTACCATGCAACATTAAGTCTAAAAATATTTTCCCTAAAATAGAGCCTAACTCACCAGTAAGACAAGGTATTCATTTTCTGTTTTTTAATTTAGTGATACTAGATCCCCAACCTGGTTTTTTGTTTGTTTGTTTTTACTTTGTTTGTTTGAGAAAGGGTCTCACAAAGTTACTAAGTTGCCCAAGCTGGGCTGAAACTTGCAATCCTTCTGCCTCAGCCTCCCAGAATATGGGGATTGCAGGCATGCACCACCAAGATTCACTCTATTGTGCATTTTCTATACCCTGACCCATCATTTTAGGCATTTAGAAACCCACACTAGCTGTTACTCCTTTCAAAGGATCATATAAGTTTTGAATCCTGGGCTCACACCACCACATTTCTGGAGAGAAGCGAAGCTACAGAAGATGGGATAGGATGGCAATGCCACACTGCAATTTCCCTTTGGAGATGACCTGAAGGAGTTCTTTCCAGGCAGCATTTTGGGGGTACTGTACAGGTGGAAGAACCTCCTAAGGCAGCCATTCAGGCCGCCCAGGGAGGAATGGACACTGAGCAGTCAGGGCGGGGAGGGAGGTCTCTCTGCCCTCAGCATCTGGCACTCGGCTGACTAAGCTGGAAACTGCACACAATTGCTCAGTCTTAAACTGTCTCTTAAAATTGTCTGTGGGTGCTTAAAAACTCCATCCTAAAAAGTATCAAGTGTCTGGACTCTACAACGGCTTCTGTTTTGTTTTGTTTTGGTTTGGTTTTCTTACCTTGAGAAAGTAAAAGCTTGGACCTGAAAGAATAGGCAGAAAGACTAAAATACTTGAAAAATATAGTTAAAGTAGAATATATATAGACATACAGTGTGATGAAAAACAGAGCAGATGTTTCATGAGTGCCTTTAGTTGTGCTGTCCAGCCTGCCTCAAAGTCCTAAATCAATTAAAAAATTGATAGTCATAGTCATATTGACTTTGGGAAAGATCTACAAGCTGCACAGTGGCAGACCCAGTGAACAAGGTGGCTGAGGACATATCACAGTGTTTTTACAAGCCTGTCTTTCTGTCAGATGGGACTTGGCAGAGCATTCACTGTTTCTTTGCTCATGCCTATTAAAGACACTCACGAAAGAGGACGTCCAGAATTACTTCAGAAAGTGGCAAGAAGATGGGGTGTGTTCTAAGCAAGGGGGAGTATTTGAGGGAGTAAATTGCAATGTGTATTTTACTCTAACAGTTTTTTTTTAAATTTAAACACCATGTATTTTGATCTCATCACATATACTTTCCCTTGTACCTAGAGCAAAGTTATCCTTTTTATTCTCATCTTTCCTCTCCCCACCTTCCTTCTGTGCTTTGAAAAACCTAAGGGCTTTACAGAAGATTTGGTTGATTCAAGGAACAAAATGTGGAAGATCCTCCCCTCGCAAAGCCATCTGCCTTGCAGTCAGACTCCCCCAGGCATCTGCTTGCAACGAATGTGACATAACACCTCCGGGCAGCCTGCACGGCCTAGATGCCGACACACTCACACTTCTTGGACCATTCTGTGTGATGAGGAGCTTGATCTCGGCAACTGTAAACAAGGCTTCTGATTTATTTCAATATTAGACAATTCACCCTTTTGTCAAATACAAGGAATTGCTTTCTTTGGATAAACGCACTCTCGCCTCCTGGAAAATTTAAAGCCACTCCCTCTTGTAATATAATCTCTCTTTGCTCTTTGCCCTATTCAATACAAAATAGCTTGAACGGCACTTAAATAATTTCTTTTAGACATATCTTCGGCACTATGAAAAAGAGAAAAAGCAAACAGCCTCCAGTTTCTGAACACCTCCTGTGTTCCTCTGTAACTAAAATTCAAGCATAGAACAATATATCTATGAGCAACACTAAGCCTCTACCAAGGCAAATGGCATTTTACAGAGAGTCAGTCATCTGGCTATTCTGCATTAGTGAATGCTTTCTGAATGTTTCCTTAGACGAAGCTATGATTCACCCAGCAGATGCACACCAAAACAGCTCAAAGGTCAGAAAATGACAAGGAAAATCATCAGAAAAAACAAATGTGCATTGATTATTCCTAAACATCCAGTGTTCCCACCCCTCCCACCCTTCTCAACCAGGTGGAGCAAAACAACTCCTTGCAGTTTCCAACAGAAGCAGTTCTATTTGAGAAGTGTGCTAGCCAGGATGTATTAAAATGTTGCTGAATGATTAAACACAAATCCTTAAATGCAGAGAGCTGGTTTTTATTAAATATCCTGGAGCAACGCTGTCTGCCCACACTTGCGTCCATGTCTGGCGGCTGGCTGATAAATGTGGTGGCTTTAAGATATTCCTTATTAGCATGCCTGTATATTTCTACCTCACACAGTCACACAAGGCTGATTGCTATCTGTTAATTGAATTCTCTGCCAGCAACTGTGTCTCTGTGTGCTTGCCATTATAATTTCAAGGATTGTAACTTCATTTCCTATTTACAAACAATAATGGCAGAAATATAAAGTTATGTATTTATGCATCCCCATGAGTATGTAGGTGTGAGCTCGCGTGTGTGTGCGCGCATGCGCATGTGTGTCTGTGTGTGTGTAAGGAGAGTCACTTTAAGTCAGTATATATTACAGAAAGACACAATTTTATAAGCCACACCAAATGTTTCCATATAGAAACACACATGTCTCACCACTTGACAGTTTGCTGAGCACGGATGGTGAATCTACAATATAGAAGCAGGCACTTTTATTTTTTGCACAATAATCGAATCTGACATGATGGGCAGAATACTCAGTGAACAGTCATGAAACTGTTCATTTATAACCCTGTCTCTTCCAGAGTGTATAAGAATAAGACACAGTGACTTAGTCAGTCACTTCGGATTTTTCAGAGTGCCTATATCTGACTTGGGCGTTGCATGTAATGAAACTCCAGGGGAAAGAAGCAGTTGCAGGGTGCACAAGCGGACGTGGAGCTAAGGGACATCTTCCCAGCCTAGGGTGATGGCTTCCCCTTGTGCCCAACGGCCTGTCGTAGCAAGTAACTCATTTACTCCAGTTCTCTAAGATTCCGACAATTTTCTAAAGCACCGTGAAAGTTTTCGGTTCTCCTGTAGCTAAGTAGTATGTCCAGTGATGTGTTTGGTGGCTCACTAGTAAGGAAAATGTACCAACCTACTGACATAATTAGCCCAAAAAATGTGTCAAAGCATTCATCAGATGTCTCTCAGTTCGTGGAAGACAGCGGGAGTGAGTTGGATAGCTTAAGTATTCTAGGGCAGGACGGTTGGATCTTGGTTATTCCAACCACTACTTCCAGTGGGCACCCAACTTACACACCCAGGATCTCTACTTCTGGGTGCAGCTTTCCTCCTTAAAAAGCCCTACGGTATGTGATAAGGCGTGACATACTGTTCACATGAGCATAGAGTTTTCATAGGCTTTCTCTTGTGTGGGACTATTTGGGCTTGTACTTCTAAAATGAAAATGGCACAGTGAAAATAAATTTAAGAATGATTAATTGAATCAAGGACTCAATTAATGATTGTCTAAGGAATCTAACTGGGTTCAAAATAATTTCTAACTTTCCTGGAGTTGCTGCTCTTGTCCCCGGGATAAGTGCTTCTCTAGACTCCCATCACTCAGACCCTGTACGTGGGTTATTGCTGACTCTCTTCTCCTGCGTCTCCATATCATCAGCTTCAAAACTCTGAAAGAACTTTTGTTGGAATGTTCAAAAAGTTTTGCTCACGCTTTCATTTCCAAAGGCACTTTATTATATCAATTTCTATTAAAGCAACAGCAATACCTCAAATGTGTCAGAAGAACCTTAAATTAGAGGTTTGCAGTTTAGTAGAAAGAACAAGGTGACAGAGGTGGATACAGGAGTTGTTTGTACAGAACAGAGAAGTCTAAGTCATACAAATTGGTTGAGGCCACCACAAAAATAAATATAGGGTGAGAAAGCAAAAGACTTGAAGAAGAAAGCCTTACATTTTAGAGGAATGTAGGGGAAGGAGAACTAGGGAGTCTGCATTTAACTGGAGAAGACAGAGAGGTAGGTGTGTCAGGAATCAAATACTGAGGATATGGAGAAATTTAAGAATGAAAAGATTCCATAAATCAAATGCTAGAGAGTGACAGGAGAGGACAAGTTCTGGAGAAAAGAATTGCTGTGGCGGGGTAGGGTGGGGGGGATTTGTGAGTGCCTGAAGTGAGATTTTTGTTAAAGATGGTAAAGGTAAATGCCAAATGATAAAGGATTAAGGCCAAACTGGGGATGCAAGGAACTTGTGGACCATACCCTGAAACTCTTGCTGGTAAGGCAAGAAGAAACCAGGGAAGAAGGAAGAGAATGAAAGGTAGAAAGCAAAAATCAAGGGAAAAAATTTTTTTAATTTATGCTCATCTAAAATAATGTCATTATTCTCCAAAGAAATCTTTCCATTTGAAGAAGATATAGTGCCTCAGTTAACTGACAAATAGTGGATGTGGGAGAGAAAAGCATGTTAGGACTTTCCCTGTGTCTCTTTGCCTGCACTACCCTTTGCACCCAAGCAAGCCCACTCTCTCATGCATTTATACCTAATAAAGGCTAGAGACTGAAATCAAAACTCTACAAAAATTAGCTTTCACTTGCTCTTTCCTTGGAGATGAACATTCTTCCGTCTCTATGATCTTTCGTTACGAAGGTAGAGACATAAAGACCCCAGCCTGTACATATTCAATCCCAGGCCAGATCTCAGAAGCATACTTCTGATACATAAACGATCTGAGCACACAGACAAGGTTCTTATTCTGACTCAAGCTCATGGCCTCCAGTGCATTTGAGTTTTATGGCTATAGGAATGTGCTAACAAAGGGCACAAGAAAGATAACTGGCCCTAAATATTGCCTCGTTAATTGTCATGTCAAATACACCTAATAAGGCATGAAATTTTCCATAAAAAGTATCAACTATTACCAGGTAGGTCCACCTGAGAAGCCAGACTGGGGAATACAGAAGAGGAAAAGGAGGAAGACTAACTTTTAAAATAGGATGCTTACTTGGTCTTCTCCTATGACAGAATGGTAACAGAGAAACACTTTCGAGCAATTTCTATGGAAATGCTTTTCATGTGCATTACCTCACTCAAGTAGTTTGCCTTTCAGATAAACTCTTAATAGTTTTAAGTTCCCAGGACAAAATATACCCCTTCTTTGGACATGGGTCAAGCTATATTCCAGCTTCATTCTCCCCTGCATTCTTCTTCCATGCAACTTCCATGTGACATAAGTGGGATGTTTTCATCATCACTATTCACTGTGGTTTTTATTTTTGGCCATAATCAGTTTTTCCAAAAGACTTAAGGTCAGAGAATACTACACTACTAGAACTTAGAAAAATTCAGAAGTCTTTGTGTCCCTCCCTTGTTCTGTTGATATAAACAAGAATTCCAGTTTCCTAAATTTAAGTTTAGTGCTTTCCACATGAGCTTTTCATTGCTCCACAGAAATTCTGACTCCCCTGGATTGTTCCGTGTCCAGGTCCATTGGACTCTGAGTCAGTAGCTGGCATTTGCGAAACTAAGATTGTTCTCTGCCAGGGATAAATACATCAACACATGCAAACAAAAAGGGCCATCCTCAGAGACTGAACGATATAAACCCTGCTTGCCTACGTTCAGTATTACAAAACATCTGAAAACCAAAACGCTGGGCTTGGCTTACCACCTTGGTTGCTGGCTTTCAGGAACTCAGCTGGGCCCACCAAAATGTAAGCCCATTACTAAAATGGCACAAAGCACAGCACCCAGCCCATGCATTTATGACAGCTGACTTCTTTGCTGCTGAGAGTTCTACCCCCTGATGGAAAATGCAAGCTTTTCTTCCAGAGATTTGCAAAGTCAAAGCTACTTACCTGTGGATCTATCACCAGGATTCTCAGGGTCCAGTGGACATGTTAATTATATCTATGCAAAATATCAACTTTTTTTAACTTTCTAAAGTTAAATATGATTTGATTTAAGCTTTAGTATTTATTCGCTTTTGCCAAATATAAAGTACAGCAGTCAACCCTAAGGTATCATCTCAATTCAGTGACCAAAAAGAAGTTTCCAAGAAAATAAACATTTCAATATTTCCTAAATATTTATGTAATTAGTTATTTAAATGCAAGGAATTCCAAAATACACAAACAATTGAAAATAGCATATGTGTAAAATTCTAAAACAAAAATGTTCACTGTCCATCATCAATCCGTGATTAGGCAAAGCATATTTCTAAGATATTGTGCAGTAAAGAACTATACTAGATACTTATAAGCATGATACATTTTGCAAAGCAATTAGGAATCAGGAAAGTGAAGTAGCATGACAGCATTCAAAAATTGCTATGTGTTCATTATAACTTTTTCCTTGAATGATACAGTGCATGACACCCACAGGAATACACCATAAAATCATCAAAATCTATTACAACAAAGGTTACAAAAAGTGATTTCACACTTTTTTAGTAAATGAAGCACAATCAGATAACGCAAAGATTTTGCTCGGAAACTTTCAAAATCACATTCAACTCTCAGTAGCTGTGATTTTTTTTACCCAATCAACCAAAATATGTGCTCTCAAAATATTTATTAAAATCAGGTTTGCAGAACCAGCTCAGGAGTGCAGCCTAAATGGAACCAACTCATCCTCATATATATTCCAACTGTGTTCCACACGTCCTTTTTTTCTAGTTTTTTGTACAAGCAAAAATAGGAGAAGTATAAAGAGGTGAAGATAGTGAGAGTGAATGCTTTCTGCTTTTGATAAGCAGTCAGACTTTATCCAACAAGGAGAGAAATGTGTTTCCTATCTGTTCCATGCTAATTACCACCCTAGAAAAATCCTTGTCAAACCACAAATAGCTAAGATCAGCTAGCTCTCGGCTAATGGGTGGCTCTGTCCCTGCTTCAGATGGCAGGGATGCGAAGCACACTCTGGCAGACGAGATATCTGCCATCCTCGGAAGACTACTTCCCTTCCCCTTTTTTCTAATGAAAAGTGACCTTAAGTAACTAATCCACCATACAGAATGCTGTGGTGGGTTTTTCTGTCTGCTTAGGTCACCATAATCCACCATTTGAAACACAAGAAGCAAATTAAAATTATAACTGGCCTTGAAATTCTTCATTTCTTTGCAATGCTCCCTTTATTCCAAGTGTTTTGAAGGCTGATTTCCATAAGTAATTTAATGGCGGTGACTTTGGATGAAGAGACAATAGTGTAACATCATGTATTACATACTTGTAAGTGTTTCATATGGTGTTGATGCCACATCAGGAGTTAGGAAAGAAGATACCTTTCTTGTACTGGAAAAGGAGCCTGTGACATAGTTATGCCACAATAGGACAGAAGACTTGGTCAAGTAGCACTTTCGAGAGGTCTCCACCTAAAACTTTGCAAATCTGTAAAAGTTTAGTATTTTAAAACCAGGGGAAATATATATATATAATGTATAATATGTACAAGCATACAAACACATATAGATATGAATAAGTATACACATGTGTACTATATATTTCTATATGCACATGTGTGTATTCAGACATACATATCTACAGGAGGTGGTCCCTTCTGCCGTTTGCAACACTCAACCCTGAGGTTAACATGTGAAGACAATGCTTTTGATCCTCAAATTAAAATGACAATAGCAGATCATATTCTCTGTTAAATTTTTTGAGAAAAATTTGAATTATCAAAGGCAAAACCACAAAAGTAACAATTAAAAAACTGAAGATTTTTAAAATTTTTTTTTAATTTTTAAAGTAGTTGCCAAAGCTGCTTCTCTCATTGTGTACAGTATTCTAATGGCTAGCTCTTTTAGATGAAGCCACAGGCTTTCCACAGGCTCATTTCCACTAGCCTGTGTCCACATAAGTCATTTATCACATCTGGATGCCCATATTTGGTTCTGGACCTATAAACCCCAGGCAAGGCTCACTTTCTTTTTCATTGAAGTTCTTCCTGGGTGGATTATTATTTTTTTTTCCTGCAAAGTAATTTTACACTGCTGGTGATGTTGGCAACACTATATTAAAAGTCAAATTTATGTCAACATCCGCAGATCAACTATCAGATGTTGCTATTAACACTGACATCAAAATCATTAAGAAATTTCCATCATGTAAATTAATTGTCAGAATTGTATTGGCATGAATACATAATGGCATTATTCATGCAAATAATTAAGAATATGCCTCCTGAAAACAAATTATAATAATGGAATAAAATGTCATTATTGAGGCATCTCGACATCCATTAGGCTTGGTGTTAGGCATGCAGGACTTCCAAATTATCACAGAGAAAGGGACAAAATAAGGGCAAGCGATTAATGTTGTCAGCACCCACATGGAGACGGAGGACAGGACAGCAGTGGACAGCAGCATTATGATGCCAGGTAGCCCCTTTATGGCACCTCTTCACAGTACAATTATCACTACAATTACTGTTGAAAGGAAGGTAGGTAATTTTATTGTTGCTAGTCTGAAATCTCGAGGGACCTCTCACATAAAAAGGTTGCAGTCATTAAAACATTGGTGTTATGATAGAACATAGCAGCAAAAAATAATTAACCTGAGTTCTCACAGGTTATCTCTCTCCACCCCACAAAAATGTAATTACCACCCCTCACAGAGTGCAGAGGAGAGTCTGATTATAGACTTCACAGATGTCTGCAAACTTTCCTAAGAAGAAATAGACACAGCAAAGATGGGATTTAGGTTCCCCCAGGGAGGAAACATTTAACCCCATTGAATTAACACGGTTACCAGCTTGTACGGCATAGCACTCAGTTCAGTGGTCAGCCCTGCTAATGGATGGACCTAGAGCAGGCTAGGGGAGCAGTGAGTGAGCGAACCAATGCCAAATGGAGCAAACAGAGCCTCTTTGCACCTCTCCCTCACAGCCAGATTCTCTCAAAGAATCTATTTCTACAGAAGGACTATAGAATCCCATCCAAATTCGCTTGTAAATCAGGTGGAAACAAGGAAAAATGCACAGGCATCACTTGCAGGGATTGGGGGTAGGAAAAGATGTGTAATCACCTTGAGATATGATATTAAAGACATCTGCACCACTACTATGTCTCCTCTGCCAGCCTGGTACTACTGTTGTGGCAGTTGTGGGGTCCTACCTGGTCATTCAAAGGCACCACTTCATTTGAAAATGCATGAATGAGTTATTTAACACAATAAGTAGATTATTAGAATAACCACAGAGCCTGACTTTTAGGCAGCAGACAGACTAGATATGTTAAGATGAAAAGGAGCAAGGCAAGCTCTCTCTGGGGCAGGGGGGATCTGGTTAGGAGGCCAAATCTCACAGGACAGCTGGCAGAGATGGTGGTATTGGGGCAGTTGTGAGGCCTGGAAGTGCTGGACCAAGTTGGGTGCAGGCTCTTGAATTAAACAGGGAGACTCAGTTTTCCTTTACCTTGGGGAAAAGCGAAAGAGTAGAACAGGAAGAAAACAAGGGTGCAGCACGTTGTCCTCAAAGTTCCTAAATGGGAGATAACCACTTCCGGTTGGCCTCACTCACCTTGAGAGTGGAGGTGATAATACCGAACCAGTCTCCTTTTCTCTTTTTTATAGCAAGCGTCTCATCACCAGAGATTCTATCTGGACTCAGTCAGGGAACATCTGGTTATAAGGAGAGAGAAATTCACTTCAGATTACTTAAGGTAGAAGAGTTTGTCAGACATGGTCTGGAATATTTTTAGCACCCAGGGGCAGGTTGCCTCTGTGTGTGTGTGTGTGTGTGTGTGTGTGTGTGTGTGGACACACACGACCACACACTGCATATACACACTCGTATATATGTACACTTGTTGAGGCGGATGATATAAAATTGCCAATATTCAAGTATTTTCACCTACAAAAATGGTAATTTTATAACGCAGAACATACATAATTTCTCTCCTCTGTTCCCTTCTCCTACAGACTATAATATCTCAGTTAAAGAGAACATTCCTAGCACTATAAAATCACTGTGTCTAAATTTCCAAATTCCAAATACCTGAGAGAGAAATCGCCTAGCACAGCTGTGATCTGTTGGTTGGGGGCTGGAAAGGAGAGTAAAAACATGGCTGATGTTGGCTACTTTTCTGGAGAAAGAGTATGTGGGGTTACCTGCACAGAAGGCATGTGTAGGTGCATACATTGGTGAGAGTGCACAGATGTGGGTATGTGGTATGTGCTTGAGTGTGTGGAAGAGCAGGAAAGCCTATCAGGATCAATTCTCTGAGAAACACAGCTGGACTGTGGACCTAACTCAGCTGGAGTACATTCCAAGGTGCTTACTGCCTCTACAAACACCCATACTCTGATGGAGCCAATAAAAATTCATCAATGATGAAGACAGTGTTGCAGTTCAGTTATTGAGCTGTATGATGGTTGCACGTAAACTTCTACTTGCTGTCATCTACCCCAATGCTTTCCAAGAACTCCAGGCTGGCAGAATGAAATCCAAACTCCTAAGCCTGCTTGGTTAGACTTACTCCCTCCCTCCTGGCTCCTACGTAGACAAACTCAGCCATCGCTTCCTAAATTAGCTCTCCCACTGTTCTCTTTGGCCAGGCAGGTGTGACTTTCCCTATATACATCTTGATGCCAAGTCTTTGATGATGCCATTCACCGTCCTCCAGGAAATGCCTTCTTCCTTCCTCCTACCTCCTTAAATTATACTTCTCCGAAATTCTGCTTAGTCCCACCCTGCTCCATGGAGACCCTTTTGCTACAGTTTGTATCTGAAATGTCCCCTCAAGGTCCATGTGTTGAAAGTTTGATCTCTAGCTGGTGGTCTTACTGGGAGGTGGTAGCACATTTGGGAAGCTAGCCCAGGGGAAGGATACTGGAATGCCCTTCACAGCTCTCTTTTCACTTTCCTACCAAGAGGCGAACAACTCCTTCTCCGTACATTTCCACCATGGACCCAAAAGCAATGGACTCAACCAACTGTGACTAAAAACTCCAAAACGATGAGCCAAAATATATCCTTCTTCGCTATAAATAGAATAT